>PVKE010036742.1:0-16264 GCA_004027555.1 Craseonycteris thonglongyai | reverse complement strand
CCCCAGGATATTCATTGGAGTCACCCACAGAAATTTAAAAAGTACAGATTCAAGGACTCTACCTCAGATCTAGTGAATCACAAGTTTTAGAAATGGAGCTTGAGGGTATGAATTTCATGAAAAGAAAGAAAAGGAAAGAAGGAAGGAAGAAAAGGAAGGAAGGAAGGAAGGAAGGAAGGAAGGAAGGAAGGAAGGAAGGGGAAAAAACAAAAATGAGAGACCTAGTCTGGAAAAAAAAAAAAAAGACTTTGGATAGCATGGCTGCCACTTTCAAATAATTGAAAGTAATTATAGAAATATATGAACTAGGTTTAGAAAGGTAGAATATCATTGAGTCTTCAGGTATGGTATTTAGACTCAGAAAGTTGAGGATGCAAGTTTTAGCTCCAACATGTAATGTACAGACTACTTTGTACACTATACTAAATATTCCTCTGCATCTTTCTCCTCATTTATAAAATGAAAAAAATTATAATACCTACTGATTGAATTAGCCTGTTATATTAAAACCACTACAATGGTCAGTGGCTTAAAACAACAATCACTTGCTATTTCTCTCAGTTCTGAGGGTGAAATGGGTAATGTCTGGTCCTCTTTCACTTGGCTACATTCAGCCAGAGCTTCAGTGGTGCTGGAAGGTCTAAAGTGGACTCACTCTTCTGTCTGATAATTGGTTCTGACTAGCAGCTGAGGTACGTGGCTGAGAACTCTACATGGCTTCTCGTCCTCCAGTAAGTCTACATTGGCTTCCTGACCGATGGCCTCAGGGCAGCATTTCAAGAGAGCAAAGGGACATCCTTCAGGTATTTTCTGGACCTAGGGTACAAAACATGCAGTTTCATCCCACCATATTCTGTTTCTCAGCATAGATAAGAGACTCATCCAGATTTAAGGAGGTGAAGAAAAGGTGTCCACTTCTGGATGAGAGGGGCAGAAAACTCAAATTGCAAAGGGATGTGGCCATAGAAATTGGTCATTAAATGTGGTAAATAATCTACAACATTCACTTAACAGGGATCGTGAGGGTTATAAAGGGTGTCCCAAAATTCACACAAGATTTGAATTTTGCGTCATTTGTGCGGTGAAGTGTTCCCAACCAAAAAAAGTCAGCGTGACAGCTGACAGTTCAGGGTTATTAAAAATGGAGTGCTACACAAAAGAACAATGCATTTTCATTGCTGAGCAATGAAAATTTAAAATTTTAAATTATAAACCTGTGTTGTCTATCAAAATTACTTCTTGCATGAATTTTGGGACACGCTTTACAAGGTAACATTGATAGAACACTTACTATAGTCCCCAGTGCACAGTAATTGCTTAGTAAACGGTGGCTATATCATGCAGGGGTCTCCAAACTATGGCCCACGGGCCGCGAGGCCCTCTCATCCGGCCCGTGGAGACCTTTTTATCTGAATAAAATAATATTAAATAAATAATTAAAAACAACATCTAGTTTTGATTCTTTTTTATTTGGACCTCGAGTGTGTAGTCGGCCCCCAAACTGCTGTTTGATAGTTTATGCAGCCTGCGGGCTGAAAAGTTTGGAGATCCCTGCGAGGATCAAGTAGACTTTTGGATAAAGAAGGGGAGGAAGAACACAAAGTGGGAGATGTGCCAGGTTGCAATGAGCTGTCACAGGGTATAGTGCCTTCGCCACCATGAAAAGTGTTAAGACTAGATGGATTAAAGAAGAAAAGCCGACACTGAATTCATAGCTAGATAAGGGGACATCTAAGATTAATTCAGTCTTTGAAATTGTTAATTGGATTTTTCTTCTGTTCATTGCATGAAAGTCAATATCACTGGGACACAATTTAAAGCAAACCTCATGACATGTATGAGAAAATGCATATTAATTTTATTGCCAATTTTTTAAAATTAAGATTATAGTATGATTGTGAAGAAATTAATTTGAAGCTGATTGTGAGATATTCAACCTTTAAAGCAAATAAAGTGTTGTGTTGAGCTCCTTTGTTTTTTATTACGTGTTTGTCTTCATAAATTTCCAGAAAGAGTGAGAGGATATTATCTATACAGTTTGATTAAAATACCAAATATAGAAATAATTTGTAAAACATCTGTTACTTGAGAGAAACATTATATGTTTAAAATATGAGCATGGGAAAAAGAGGTAAAAAATAAAAACAAGTCCTCTTCTCGGTAGACATCTCACTGTTGAGATGAGGACAGGAGTTCTTGAAATACAAGGTTATTACAAAGAAACTTCTGAGTCATTCAGTAACATAAACAGAAAACTGGAAAACCAGGCCAGGTAGATGTCTTACTGACTGGCTCTGCCTCTCTGCAGGATTTGGATGGGTAGATTCCCTAATATTTTCCCCCTGTTTTACATGTGGAAATGTCTGAGTCCACAAAGGAAAACATGGCCTATTAAAGAACAGACAGAATGCAACTTCAGCCTTTTACTAAAGAAATAAGTGCAGTTTAATGGACAAGTAAATAAATGAGTGACTTTGTTCTTCTAGGTGTAATCAACATTGGATAACGTTCTGGATATTGTTCTTTCCTTTAGATATGTTCTCTATCTTCTTTTTGCCCAGGGAGGCTGGCATATACAAAATATAACAACAGATTCTCTCTCTCTCTCTCTCTCTCTCTCTCTCTCTCTCTCTCTCTCTCTCTCTCTTTTTTTTTCCAATCTGGGAGGGTTTAACTAAACAGGAAAATAGGCAGGAAACCCAGGGAAGGGAGTAGAGCAACCCTCCCCACCTTTTCTCTCTTCTGTTCTTAGATGAGAGGCACACCCATGTTTCTTCTGATTTCCCTAAACCCATACCACATTTGGGTAAATAATTTCTTATTAAACATTTTGTTTTTAAGATTTATTTTATTGTTTTTAACAGAGACAGAGAAAGACAAAGAAAAGGAGGAGGTCCCAGAGCAGTCTCTATAGTTGTAGTTACCAATTTTTTTCCACACAGGTGGGAGGGGGGTGGGGGGGTGCACAGGATGGGAACCAGGCCAGGGACCTCCCCCATTGGAAGCTTGCCCCACTGAGAACTGAACTGGGGGCCTCCTATATGGGAAGCTCACCCCAGTTCAGCACATGGGTCTGCACGGGCCAGGGCCAGGGTCAGGATTTGATCTTCGGTCCCCTGGGCTGCCAAGTGAGCACTTAACCCACTAAGCCATCCCAGCTTCTCCTATTAAACGTTCTTAAAATCACTTAATTTTAATCTATTATCTCTTTTCTGTGGATATACATAGAGATTCTAAAATATTTTTCTGGTTTATCCAAAACAAAAAATAATTTGTGACAATGGATAACAACTATAGGAGAACCCCTGTCATTAGAGCTAACATTGAACTCATCAAAAAATTCAAACATTTTCCCTCATTTATTAGAAAACATTTTTTTAGTGTCTTCTAATTGTTTAAAAGTCTGAGCCAAAGTAAAGTCTGTGCAAAAAGTTTAGTCTAGATGTACAGATAACCATCAATTAATCACACAAAATGTTAAATGTGGTACCGTATTTTCCGGCATATAAGATGAGCGGGCGTATAAGACGACCCCCTAATTTTACAGTTAAAACATAGGTTTAGGCCTATATTCGCTGTATAAGACTACCCCCCACTTCCGAGGCTGTAGTCTTATACAGCGAATATAGGCCTAAACCTATGTTTTAACTGTAAAATTTGGGGGTCGTCTTATACGCTGGAAAATACGGTAAATACCATGTGAAGGAAGCATGTTGTAGAATGACAGTGTGAATGTGGACTCCTAGCAGTGTAGGAGTACGGGAAGGTTAGCCTGTATAAGTCATATTTAAGTGGAGATATGATGAATCATAGGTATTAACTAGGTGTGGCAGACAGGCTGGAATAAAATTTGGGGCAGGAAGAAGATGTGCAAAAGTCTTACAGCAGTCAGGAATGGACACAGTCTAAGGATTAAAAGAAGGTTAGTATGTAAGAGTTCAGAAGACAAGTGAAATCATAGTGTTGGATGAGGTTAATAGAGTAAGCAGGGCCAAACCATGGAGGATTTTGTGAATCATATTAAGGATTTTGGTTTATCTCCAAAGAACGATAGGAAGCCTCGGGTTTAAATGAAGGAATAATATAATTTGTATCTTGTAAACATCTTTCTGGCTCCAATGTGGAGAGTAAACTAGAAGAGGCAAAGTAGAAGGACTATTAATTAGGAATCTAGTGCAACTATCCAGGTGAGAAATGACGGCATCTTAAATGAGATAAAATATGAAATGGAAAAAGGGATCGATTTGAGCAGTATTTGGAAGTAAAGCTGATAGGTAGTGGTGATGGATTAGATTTGAAGGGGTGAGAGAAAGGAAGGTGCCAAACATGTCCTTAAGTGTCTGGCTGGCTGAGCCAGAGGATGATTGTGCCAAGTAGGGATCACTAGGACAGGCCCAGTTTTAAAGGAGATTGGTTGTTTTGTTTTAGATGTTGTTTAGTTTCAAATGCTTCTAATGTATCCAAGTGAGATGACAAGAAGGTAGTTCTAGACAGAGGCCTTGAGCTCAGGGAGAGTTCTGGGTTAGAGTTAAAAACCAGAATTCGGGGAACCTGGGATGGCTTAGTGGGTTAAGTGCTCACTTTGCAGCCCTGGGGACCGAGGATCGAATCCTGGCCCCAGCCCATGCGGACCCATATGCTGAACTGGGGAGTGCCCCCAGTTCAGTTCTCACCAGGGCGAGACCCCTGCCCAGTTTCTGCCCTGTGCATCCGTGGGCCCACCTGTGAAATGAAACTAAGTGGAAAAACCAATGATATACGACTATGGAGACTGTTCGGGGCCCTCCCCCTTCTCTCTGTCTCTGTATCTCTCTCTCTCTCTCTCTCTCTCTCTCTCTCTCTCTCTCTCTCTCTCTCTCTCTCTCTCTCTCTCTCTCTCTCTCTCTCTCTCTCTCTCTCTCTCTCTCTGTCAAAAACAATAAAATATAAAAAAACAAAACAAAACAAAATCCAGAATTCATCTCTATGAAGGAAGTCCTCACATTCAGGTGCATAAATTATATGCTATAAGATAAAATTAGTGAAAAAAGGACAAAACCCTGAAGAGTTTCAACAACTGATAGCTGTGTAAATGAGTATGAGCATGCAAATAAGACTGAAAAGGGGAATCCAGAACTGTAGCAGAAAATCTAGCAGTAACATCATGGAAACTAAGAAAAGAGAGTCGTCAACAGTGATTGTTGTATGAGGAAGACAAGTAAAACGAGAACAACAACAAAAAAATCATTCTATTTACCATTATTAGGTAATTGATAATGGGACAGAAAGCAGATTGAGATAGAAACAATGATTATAAATATAAGAAATTTGTTCAATGGTTTTGCCTATAAAAGAGAAATTAGAATTTGGTAAAGGGTAGTTGAATTATTTTTAAAGATTTAAAAACCTTGAGCAACTTCAAATGTCAATGAGAATAAAGGGAGACAGGAGAAAATTAAATATACACAAAAAAATTGATAATATAAAATTCAGAGAAGAGAAATATGACAGGACCCCAAATAGACAATATAGGTAGTTCTGAAATAAAAACAGGGATCTTGGAAATAAAATGTAAGACAGAGAAAAAGTTGGAAAGTATTGGAAAAGGTTAGGAGGTATGGAGGAGAGATCATAAGTTTTTTCGTCTAGTAGTAGTTCCAAAAAGACAGGACAGAAAAAAATGGAGAATAAATATTGAAAAAAATAATAGCCAAGAATTTTCTAGACATGGTCCACATATTGAAAGATATCAGTATTTCAAATATTGTTAAACAAGCACACATACACACATTTCACAGTAAAAATTCAAAATATTAAGGACACTTAGGAAATGCTAAAAATGGACCAGAAGGAAAAGACAGATTATCAACAGAAGAATACAAATTATATCTATCAATCATTGAGCTAGATTCTGAGGAAGACAGAAGAAAGTAAATAAAACTCCTGTCCTCTTGGCCTTTGACAGATACTCAGAGATAATGACAAATTCTTAGAAAAAGCAATATATTAGTCTGTGATAAATGGTCAAAAGATGCAAGCCAAGAATATGCAAGTACTCTTTATACAGTGCTATAAATCTCAGAAAGTTGGTGTTTTGTTTTGTTTTTCACTTCTTCACAAACAGTTACTGAGGACTTCTCACTTTCAAAACACTTTATGTAACCCTCAGGGTAAATGACAACAGTGACAAAAGACATTTTCTGTCCTTATAGAACTACAATCGAATATGTTTTAATTTTACAGTACCTACCTAACCAGCCATAGGATCTCTGTAAAAACATGGTTAATGACTTTGCTGTATAGAAAATTAAGCTACCTTTTAATGTTTATAGTCCAGATAAAGGGGAAAATGACCCAGCTTGGATCACTGCCCTCTTTAAATACTCCTGCACTGAGGCTTAACCATGCAGCTTAATACATTCTAAACATTCTTGATTCACTTTCCTTCTAAATCGTGTGAAATACATCCTCCCAGATGTGCTCTGGCCATCTCATCAGTTGACCAGAGGATAGTACCTGAAAATTAGTAAATATCTTCAACTCACATTACTGAAAATGCAGATGCGTTCAGTAGTTCATTCAAGTCATTTCTTTCAAATATTAATAACTGGCGTTATAGAATTTTACCTTGTACACAACAAAAGTCAGATGTCCCCTTATATTTATATTGATCTTAAATAAATTTAAGAAATGTTATTTATTGAGCACAGACTGCATACAAAGAACTCTATTGCATGTTATATGGATCAAGCACTATGTATCATATACATCATATTGCTCATATGTATTAATATGGGATCTAATTTTCACTGCTCAATTTGGGCAGAACTAGAATCCAATCCAACTTGGTCATCAAGACTTCTGCATTTTTATACATTGTATTTTGCTCCAACTTTATACTTTATATCTGTTTATTTTATATGCACACAAATACTATTAATATCATTTTATCAAGAAACAATTTACTAATAAATTTGAGAACTAACATTTAATACCACTTGTTTGCTATTTTAATTTTCTGTTTTGTTGCTGTTTGATTTTCTTTGACACCATTTACTTACTTTAGTTCTCATACTCTTCACTTTTATAGATATTGTTGATTAAAAATTAGATAACATTCTCCTTCATGATTTCTTAAATATTATATTAAGTATGCAAAATTTAAATAAATATTTATACTCCTACTTGTTTCTGAAAATATGGAAAAATACATCTATCTGTGTCTATCTGTCTATCTATCCATCTGTCTTTCTGTGTATTATCTAGCTATCTAGTTATCATTTATTTGTGATATCTATCATCTATCTCTCTATCTATCTACTTATCATCTATCTGTCTGTTGTACATTGTCTCTGGGGTCACTAAAAATGTATAATTCTTTAATAGAAAGAATGAATTTGTGATGGAGCCAGCCTTCAGAGTCAAATGGTCCGGAGCTGGGCATGAGGATTGAGAAAACAAAGACCAAGACACTGAAAATGGGATTGGCAGGACTGTCAGAAAGCCGTTGCTGTCTGCAGCCTCGAGATTATTTTTACAGCTTCTTTTATAGTAAATGACCATGTGCACCTTTCAGTGAAGTTAAGTAAAAGATTAACTAGACAATACTCATTGATAACCATCACCAGAAAGCTTTCTCAGGGAGGAATATGCTGATACAATACAAATCTATGAGGAACAGACTGTTTCTTATAAACATCTGAGGTCATAGGGGCGGCTTATCTCCCAGATCTGGTCACACCCCGGCCAAGCATAAATATTCCAGTACCCGCTTTGTAATGCTTATGGAGAGGAAATGTCAAGAGAAAGTGAGGAGGACCTTGCCATCCAAACTTCTCAGCTTGTGGGGGCTTTGCCTTCCCATCAAGCTGCTCCCAATAAAAGCAGCTATGAAAGGAGAAAATTGACAAAAACTTTAAAAAGAAAGGCTTAACGAGGAGTGGCTCGAACCTATCAGTTTCATTCCAGGTTTCTTTTAACAAGGTATTATAGCATTAGTGAATTCACCTTTTTTTTTTTTTTTTTTTTTAGTCCCTTTCTCTATCTGTTAGAGACTCTGTTCTGAGACCTGGAAAATAGCAAGATAAAGGATGCACAGCAATCCCATTCACTGTCTACTATGGACAGGCTCTGTAGTTTTGCTTTTCTTTCTGGAAGGGCTTCCTTTTTCCTCTATCCCTTGACAGTGATTGGCAGCTACAACAAGTTGTTGTGTCAAAGCTCCCGCAAGTCAATTATGAAAATGATGTGCACTTACTCAAAGATGATTGTAAATTGCATCTGGCTGATCAGAATAATGAGCTGTGGTGATGCTAATCAACATTGGGCATATATAGTACCTTGTTCCTGCCGTCATGTTTGCAGCTGCAAGTAGTTCATCCAAATGAGAGTTTTTGAATTTCTCATGAGTTGAGGTAGAATGCTCACAATGGAGACCTTATTGGAAGAGGGAAGGATTGGCCTTAAGAAAAGCAGGCGAAACAAAGCATCACTCATTTTGCATCAGTTGGATAAGCCATTATGTTTACCAGTCCCTTATGACTGTGGTTTAGAAAAACAGGGAGGAAGCCAACACTAACTAGAGCCAAATCCTTTTCATATATGTAGTGCTTTATCATTGCAACTTCATGGGAGTGTTGTGAAGGGGCTGTTGTAGGCCCCATATAGATGAACACTCTGACACTGGATGGCCCATTATTGCATAACTAATGGGTGAGTTAAGATTCAAAACTTGCCTAATTAATTTCAAAGCTCAGAACACTGTACCAGTGTCACCAAAATATTGTCTATAGACCTCCTGCTTTAGGTTCTCTGAACCTTAATAATGTGTACATCATTAAGGTTCAGCTTCCCTGGGCCCACCCTACACATACTCTTTCAGTATTTTGTGGTGGGGGGATGTGAGATAGATCCCAGTGATGTACAACTATAACAAGCAATTCCATATTGTAGTCACGCACAGTGAAGCTTGGTAGTGACAGTAGCTTACCTTGACTCTCCTTGCTTTCACTCAAAACTCTATAAACTCACCACAGGTGTTTCCATTGACCACAAAAACTTACTAATTTGGCTTTTATTCACTGTACCTGAGAGGTTTTGTTTTGATTTTTTCTTTAGAAATCTGAGAAATACAATTTCAGTTTATTGATTCATAACTTGAAACTTCCCCATCCTATCCTCTCTCGTACAAATTGCTTTGTACGTCAGACTAATTTTTTTTTTTTTTAACTCAAATAGCTGAGATGGGGCTTTGAACAAGGATAAGCTGGAATGACAAAACCAACCCACAAATGTGGGTTGTACCTTGTGCAGGTACAGGGCATAGAACACAGGACTAGAAGTTGAATAAGGAATTCTAACATTGAAATTTTATTTTAACCACCATATGACTTTTCTGTCACTTCATCTGGGCCATTTTTTTCTAATAATAATGGGGAGTACAATTGTGATCACAAAATTAACTTATTTTCCTGCTTGTAATGAGATATTGGCTTGCAAAACCAAATTCGAAAATAGATTTGCAATTTCTTAACATGTTAACATAGAGTTACAAGGCAATTAACCCCCAAGAGAAAAACATACATTTACTTAAAAACTTTTACACACTACATATTATATCCCAAAACTAAAAACAGCCCAAATGTTCATCAACTGATGAATGGATAAATAAAAGTGGTAGATCCACACAATGGGATATTATTTTTCAATAAAAATGAATGTGGTGCAGATACATGATACAATGTGGTTAGCCCTTAAGAACATTACACTAAGTGAAAGATGTCAGTTAAAAAAACATATATTGTATGATTTCATTTATGTGTTATATCCAGGATAGGATAATCTCTAGAGAGAAAGTAGGCTAGTAGTTGCATAATGGGAGAAACAGTGCGGAATGAATGCTAATGGGAATAGTGTGTGTGTGTGTGTGTGTGTGTGTGTGTGTGTGTGTGTGTAGTATGTGCGTGGGGGGGGGGGAATTCTGTCTGGAAAGTATACCGCCATGTACTATGAAAAATAGAGGCATTTATGGCTGGGTTTTATCCAGACAGCACACATGTGTGTGTCTATATGTATTTTTTTCTTTTCGCTGGAGGGAGAGTTGATCTACATGTTCTAAAATCAATCATGATGATAATTGCACAATTCTATGAATATACTGAAAACTATTTAATTGAATACTTTAAAGAGTGAGCTTTATGATGTTTTAACTATACCTCAGTGAAGCTATTAAAAATAAGTGAAGTATTGGAAAATATTAAATTACACAGGAATTGCATTTAAATTGTGTTTACTCAGATAAGTTATTCACAGTATCAGTATATTTTTAAATTATTTTTAGAATAAATATTTATTAGAAATGAAGTAACTTTCAGTTTTCTAAATGCTGAGGTAACTAACAAAGTTTGAGAAGTAGTTAATACGCTAATACTATGATTAGAACCATTCCATGGGGCTTTGGAATCTAACTTAACCAGTGCTGATCTGATGTTTGAATCCATTCTTGAATGTCATAATAAAGAAAAATGCAAAAGGTCAATCTGGCACAGCATACACTGGAGAGTTTAAAGAAGTAAGAGCATAGAAGCAAAGAGAAAAGCTGACACATCGGTTGCAATAACCCAGTCATTGTATGAGAAAGTTCGGTCCATGTCAGTGACACCCATTTTCTCCCAGAAATCCATTTGGGAATTTGGAACAAAGACATAATGATAATCGCATTTTCAGTGCAAATATATAGTTCCAATACAAAGAGACAGAGCTAAATAGCATCTTTGATTTAATTCCAGGTTTCAGACTCTAATTCTACAGTATGGATATCTCACACATTCTTTGTTCTTCTGCCATGCTCCACAATGATGAACTGCCTTGCTCTGGGAATATGAGTTTGATGGTTGGGTTTCATGAACACTGGAAGCCTGGGATGTTTAGTCTATTTTGGTTTGTATTTTCTTTAAAAATGCCTTCTGACTCATACACCTAAACCCACATGACAGAGTAAAATCACATTTCTGGTAAATTTTGTCAATCTCTGCAAATTTTCTTTTTATTTCAATTTAATCTCTAACATTAACCTGAAGAAACATTTTCTTGTCCAGCCTCTACTTTTATTAAGAAATGATGCTATTGTTGAATGCTGAGATTAACATTAGCATAATACTAGACATTTACTTGCTTGCTATTTAATGTCTGAAATAACCTTATGTGATATGTGTTATACTCCCTACTTCACATATTAAAAAAACAAAACAAAACAAAAAACTTTGAGAGCTTAAAAAACTTGCTTGCAGTCACATAGTTAAGAAATGAAGAGGAATAGAATTTCAATTCTATTTTTGTCTGCAAATCCTGTTTTTGTTCTTTTTGTTTTGTTTTGTTTTTTCTTTATTTTTTAATTATTGTTTTTTTCCTACTGGTTCTCAATGATTGGCTTTACTGGCAGGTTTTATAGACAAGCTAATAACAACCTTACATTCCTAAAAGATATCTTATCAAATTGTGGTTCAGATAGGAAGGGCATGAATAAATATTTTAGCATCAAAAGGCATTCTAACATTAATTAAGCTCTGATTAAGTGCCTGGTGATTTCACATACATGACAACAGGTGTGAACATCAACCCTTTAGGTCAGTGGTCTCCAAACTTTTTGGAACCAGGGACCAATTTCATGGAAGACAATTTTTCCTCAGATCCTGGGGTGGAAAGTATGGATTTGGGATAATTCAAGCACTAGATGCAGCTTATTTATCACTTACCACTCACCTATAGAGTTTTGAGATAAATCTGCAAACAATTGATTCATTATGGCCTCTGTGTAGTCAAACTTCTCTGCTAATGTTAATCTGTACTTGCAGCCACTCTCCAGTGATAGCATCACCACCTCAGCTCCACCTCAGATCATCACGCGTTAGATTCTCATAAGAAGCATGTAACCTAGATTCCTCTCATGCTCAGTTCACAATAGGGTTCACAGTCCCTTGAGAATCTAATGCTGTTGTTTACCTGACAGAAGGCAGAATTTAGGCAGTAATGCAAGTAGTAGGGAATGGCTGTAAATATAGATGAAGCTTTGCTCACTCGCCCACCACTCACCTCCTGCTGTGAGGCCTAGTTCCTAATAGACCACTGATTGGTACTGGTCTGTGGCCAGGGGGGTTGGGAACCCCTGGTTTAGGTTACATATGGGAAAAATGAGGCAAAAGATAGACAACTAACTTTGTAAATATCTACTTTGCTGCTAAGTGGTATTTTGTCTATCCTTAGAGTCTATGTTCTTTTTAATATTCCTGTAGTGTAGGGGAAAAAATGTAAAGAAAGACTCAAACTGAAAAAGAAGGAATTAGCAAATTTAAGTTGAGCCACAATAGTATTTTCAAGAGCCAATGATAAGAGCTTGAATATGAATTTGTAAATATGCTTTTCAAGATCTGCCAGGGTAGTGAATTTGTTTCTGGGTATAGAAATTATGTTGAACTTACTATGTCCAGGAAGCCTGTAAATTTCATAATGCCAAGCTCTTCGTATATAATGATTGATGAAAATTTAACTGAGTAGAATAAATGTTTTTGTAATAGACATTGGAATATTTGAGCACTTAATGAAACATTAAGAATTATGTAACATTCTGAACTATATAACATAGTAACATAGAGATATGATCAGAGACCTTACCTCTCATATAGCACTTTAAAGTTCTATATTTCTGGAAAGTTCCTTGATGTGAACCATACCTTGGGTAGATCCTTGAACTCCAATCAAATTTAGTTAAGACCATGATAGGTTATAGAGGAAAGGTGATGAAGAAAAGAAAAAGACCCAGAAAGAGAAGACTATTCTGTAGTTATGACTTCATTTATACATCCAGTGAAGAGATACTTTCTAGTAAGAAGAATGGCACCACTTTTTTTGATGGGCTTCAGAATGTCATGTAGTTAAGCAGGTTGTATCTGTAAAATAAAAATAACAAACAGGAACCCACAGAGACTCTTAGCTCAAGAGAATAAACAATGGCATTTTTTTTTCAAAGTGGATGATTTACTAAATATTATACAGGAAACAAAAGAGTTTTCATGATTAAACAAGTTTGGAAAATTTATAGCTAAGCAACATTAAACTTTTCTCTTGACTGCCTAAGTTTTTAGAACTTTGAATGTATTAAAATGCATTTTAAATCCATGAAAAGAATAAAATATGCAGTATTTCTAAAACTTATTTGGTCTCAGATCACTTTCTTTTTGTGCAGCAACCAAAGTAACCAGTGCTCAATAAAACAGAAATGTGGGAATCACTGATTAAGAGGAAAGTCTTTGATGATCTTTGGTTTAATCCCAATTTACCAGTAATAGCTGTGGAATTATGGGACCATCACACATTCTTTATCTGCTTCCCAACTGTTAAATAGTAATAGTCATAACACCCCAGATAACTGCTGTGAGGAGAGAATGATATATGAAAGCTCTTAATTTAGGGTATGATTTATGCTAAACACTCAATCCATGGTTGCTGTTATTATTATTGTGAACATGTAAAAAGAAAAGGAGCAGAAGCCCAGTGTTATATACAACAAAGTGGCATTGAGAAAAGGGTTAAGAATTGTATAAATACCTATTTGTCTGAGATATCATACCTTTATTAACTCTAGAAAATCAGGGAATACTAATTAATATAGAGGAGTGATGGAAGGTGTGTTGAGAAAGGAGATACATAAAGAAGAATAAAGGGGTCCTCAATATGAGACAGCTTGGGAGCTGCTTTCATACCAGAGTTGCTGAGATGGTTAAGCTAGTGTTCCGATTATTGCAGAACTTAGGGTAGTTGGTGAAAACACAGTTGGATAGTTAAGATGTGTTTTAATTAAGAACACAGTGAGTGCCAAAATTTACAAGTACAAGATGTCATTTCCAAAGATTGAACAGCATCAGTTTATAGATAGGATGATGAAAATTTCAGGTCCATTCTTCACTAACACTCTCTTTCTTCTAACCCAGCCTTGTTCTCTTTTTCTCACTTAGATTGGATATCATTAATGACACAATTTTATGCCAGGAAAATGGCTTTTGAGTTTATTAATTATTTATGCTTTATGTTTTTGAAAAGAAGAAAGGGAGCTCATAATTATGGCTATAAAGAGACAATAAACAGTTTTCTATGGATTCTGGATCCATTGCTCTTAAAGTATTTTACACTAAAATCAATATTTTAACTTTCTTGTGTGTTGACTACTAACTTAAAAATTAAGCTATTCTAGTCCACATAGTATTTGATCAAGGAAAAGTATGTCTCTTTATTTAATATTTACTGGTTCTCTAGATACTCCTAACTTCTCATTTTGTTTGTTTGTTGGTTTGTTTTGTTTGTGTGTGTATGTGTCTTTAAATTTTTATTGAGATAAAATTCACATACCAGATAATGCACCAATTCAAGTGTACAATTCAGTGGTGTTTAGTATGTTCACAGCATTGTGCAGTCATTACCACAATCAATTTTGAGAACATATTCAGGACTCCAAGAGGAAACCTGTACTCATTAGCAGTCACTCCTCATTTTCTCCAACCTCCCAGCCCTAGGCAACCACTAGTCTACTTACTGTTTCTATAGATTTGTCTATTCTGGAAATTTAATATATTTGGAATCATATAATATGTGGTCTTTTGGTACTGGCTTCACCTAGCATAATGTTTTCAAGGTTTATCCATACTGTAGCATCTTTTATCTGACTGAGTAATACTCTGTTCCATGGATTGACTTCTCCATTTTGTTCTTTGATTGTTTTTACTTTTGCCCACCCCAAGGCTTTCAACTGAAAGTCAGTGAATTAGTTCAGGATCTTTCAAGGATATACTAAGCCCATTTCTAGTCCTGTGATGACACAATAATGTGGACACGATCTCTTTCAAATTAGAGTACATACATGTGTGTGCATGTGCGTGTGTGTGTGTTTGTTATACTTTGTTTTGTTTTTATCAGTGAATGTGTTTTACAAGCTATCCCAAGAATGCTGCATATTAAGTACTTCTTAGGTTATGTTAAATTGTTCTGTTTAGTTACCATAGTTTTCTTTTTAATGAGAATCACTTCACCTACACTACAAAGTCAAACTCATTAGATCTATTTGTTAACTTAAAGAGACCAAGTTCAGGGCCATAGTTTGAGTATTAAAAGTGCATCATATTCATGGGGGTAGACAAAGAGGTAATTGCTGTGGCTTTATAAAGTTGTGAGACGGGAAAGGTGAATTACTTCATAGCTATTCTAGTACAATAAAAAACTAAAAATATCTTCTTCCTACTTTGCCCTCATTGTTCAGATAGGTAGTGACATTTTTACTAATGCATTTTTGTGTGATGACTTTACTTTTAATTGTGTTAGTCTTAGAAACAGAAAAGGAGAATCAGCATATTTCTATATTTTCTGTAAGCCTGACAACTTTTAAGCAGTTCCTCCTTTTATAGCCATACAGTTTAAGACTTTTTGAATTTATATAATTTGATCTCTCTTATTTTCCTCTACTTATCACCAAGACAAAATTCAAAACCTTTTGTTCGTCATTCCTGCATATTTGTAGTACAGCCCCTGCCTTGAGCTCAGTCTCCACATGTCCCATAGTAGAGACAAAATAAAATTCCTCATGTTGTCAATGCACATCCTTTAGTGACAGTGCACTCTGTTATTTTTCTCTGAACTGCATTCTATAGCCATCTTTACTCTGAAAAATTTCTACTTTAACCCTCACAATTGAGGTTTTATGTAAAGTATTCTACAAGTCATGCCCAAATAAGCTCAATTGTGCCATGTTCTATTTCATTTTTATTCTATTATAATGTAATCTTTTTACAAATCTGATTGTGTATTATTTGAAAATAAAGGTCATGTCTTATTCATTTTTCATAATCAGAGTCTAGGTCTAGAGTGAAAATCAAATAGTCACAGATTTCAATCATGTTCTAACATTTAATATAAGTAATTTTGTGAAAATTTACAGAACCTGTTTCTTCATCTGTAAAATGGAGATATTATTCAACTTGCTCAGGTTTTATAAGAATTTATGATATTATACATGAAGTACTTAGCACAATGTCTGAAACATAATATATATTCAATTAACTTGGTAAATGATTGTAGGTAAAAGAACTAGACATTCATTTGGACTCAATGACAACAATTTGCTTGTGTATTGTTTTCTCAAAGGTAACTTTATTTCTATTTGAAATTTTCATTAAACTTTTATCAGTTTTTGATTTGGTTCATTTGTGCACAAACTCCTTTCTAATCCAAATATGTATGTATG
>PVKE010036741.1:0-16245 GCA_004027555.1 Craseonycteris thonglongyai | reverse complement strand
CAAAATCACCCTACTCATGCTTTTTCGTGTTATTTTTCTCTTCCAGCTAGCTGGATAGAGTACTTCCAGGGTGGCCTTGAACACCATATAGTCAGAATGAGAGAGCCCCCCTCAGTCTGGGTCGTATACCTCTTCAGCTGCATTCTCTACTATGGGGGCCACTAGCCACACATGGCTGTTTAAACTAATTAAAACAGCAGTTCCCTGGTCACACTAGCCACAGTTCAAGTGCTCAGTGGCTGCATGAGGCTGGTGGCTACCTGTCAGACAACATAGATAACCTTTTCCATTATTGCAGAAAGTTCTATTGGATAGCTCTCCTCTGTTGTATCGGAGCTCGTATATAGTTTGACATTTACTGTTTTAACAATTGAACTACTCTTACTGACACACAGGTCAGAATAAGATTGACACAGATGGTTTGCTGAACCACAAAAGGCAAATGTTGGCTGGGTTCTTGCTCGGTGTCAGACACTGTCCTAGAGTCTGGGAATATGTCGGTGAATACAGCAGACAGAATCCCCTGCCTTCAAGGAGCTCATTGGAATAAGCGGGGTGACCTGGCTGTGGATTTCTGTGGGTGCAAAGCCAAGCTTGTTTTTTGTGGGGGTTTTTTTAGCAGCAATATCATTCTCTTTTACCAGTTTCCCAAACCTCAGCTACATTCTAAGCAGCAGGCCTGACATTGGAGGGTCAGAAGATCAAGCGAGTAAGAGCCACAAAAGGAAACAGGCCTGTGTGTGAGCATGCGGACTGCACTTCACCAGCCAGCTAGCTCCGTCCTGGCTGCTGTGACAAAACACTACAGACGGGGTGGTGTATCAACCACAGACACTTCTTTCTCAGTTTTGGAAGCTGGCAAGCCAAGGTCAAGATGATGGCAGATATGGTATCTGGTGAAAGCCTCTTCCCGGGTGCAGACACTACTCCCCACAGTACCCCACGTGGCGAAATGGGCAAGAGATCTCTGTGGAGTCTCTGATAGCTCACTAACCCCATTCCTGAACAAGAGGCCCCCCGCCCCCTTATGAATTCCACAGCTCCCAGAAGTCCCACCTAGTAATACCATCATCACCTTTGGGAGTTAGGATTTCAACATATAAATTGGGGGTGGGAGGCACGAACATTCAGACCATACCTATCACCAGCTTCCTCTTGACCATGACTTTCCCAAAGCCCTTGTACATGGGACTTCCTGAAAGTATAGCTAAGTAAAGGAGTCTGATTCTACCTGCTAGAGGCAGGTGCTTTAGTCCCCTTGGCTAAAGCAGTGAAGACAAAAAAAAAAGGGGTGGGGGGAGTGACAATGTCTCACAAAGCTAACGAATGAGCCAATCGGTGTTGAATTGTTCATTGTCCCTTCTAATGAGCCCTCACATCTCCCTACATTGTGTTGGCTTCATACACAACATTTTCTGCATGTTCCCTATTTATCTGTTTTAGCCACTAGACTATATACCCTAGAAAGGAAGGAATTATGTCTGTCAGATCCACCACAGTATTTCTGGGGTCTGGCAGATGGTATAACACAATAAATATTTGATCTTGTCATTATATGTTGCCAGGGGCGCAATGAATACATTTTGCTTTTTCATAGTTTAGTGTAGTGATTTCGAATCTGGATCTCCTCAACCACAGATTCCATGGAGGTCAATAGATGTTACATGAAAAGGGGGGTGTGGAGGCAACTATGTGTGAGTGATGCTGCTTGAAATAAGAGTGTGTCGGTACTGCAGACTTTCTCTCACTGTAACTACGCCAACGCAGTGCTTCTCACACTGTCATAAGCAAGCATCAGACTCACCTGGAAGACAGTTAAAACACATATCCCTGGACTCTACCTCCAGAATTCCTGATTCAGGAGGCCTGAACATTTGCATTTTGAACAAATTATGAAGTGATGCTGATGTAACTGGTCCAGTGACCACACCTTCAGAACCACCGCACGGTGGTGGTTTTGATTCTTGGAGAAAATATATAATTTTCACCATTTCCCGAAAGTCTGTTACTAAAGGTTTTCTTAAAGCTAGAGTTCTGTCTGACTTTGGGATATGCTGACCTAATTCACACTCAAGTGTCAATGAATTATAAGTTAATGTATCCACATTGTAAAAGGGGCAGCTAGGCAGAGAACTACTTGAAGCATAAATAATGTGTTAGAATTCAGACCTCATTCCAAAATAATGCCAAATTTTGGGGGTGGATTCTCCCCCTCCAAAAAAAAAAAAAAAAAAAAAAAGGTCACCTAATCCTAGTTATAAAACATGGCTGATCACAACCTGCGTTGCCTGTAAAAGAACTGTTTGTAACTCAAATCACTGACGCTATTGTTGTTTAAAGCAAGTCTGATGCTTTATAGCTGCAGCTGCTCTAGTTTAAGCCCACATCGCTTGGCCCCGTCGACATGCAGCTTTTTGCCTCTCAGACTCTCCTGTGGTTTGAAATGTGTGATGCATAAGTCTGTTGAATTCCCAGTGTCTGAAAGAACAGATGTGGACCCAAAGGAATAATCAACTCTTGCTGGTATGAAAGACAATATATTTATGTGTATTTGTATTTAGACACTTGGCTGCATTAGGATGGAAAGCTGTGTTGGGATCTTTGGTTTTAGGATATTGGACCCACAGAAGTGGCTCCAGGATAACCCAATGCTGTGTTATGCTCATTGGGTTATCGGTCACCCATCTCAGCACTTGTTAATCTCCTAGACACTGGAGGTGATACACACAATATAGAAGACATATTTTTTGCCCTTCTGGTGCCTATAATTTGGGAAGCAAGACCTACTCATGAAGTGCTTAGAGCAAAGGTTTCCAAACCTATTTGCACAGCAGTGTAAGCAAATCAGCAAACAAAAGTTCACATTCCCAGGGCCTGTCCTAGATCAGGTATCAAGAGGGTGATAGTTGAGAATATATATTTTTAACAAGTTCCCTAGTTGATGCTGATGACTAGGCAGGACTAGAATCCATTGCATAGCTTCAAAATTGTTGACTTTTAAAAGATGGTCAGTGCCGTACTGTGGGGATAAGCTCTTAGTCCAGATGAACGTGTTCATTCAATAATATGGAGGCTGTACTAGCCAATCTCATTCTCTTATTGATTGGTAGGACTGAAAGATGGAACAGCTGAGTGAGGTCCATCACTAGCCTCGCTACGGTGAACTGCCTAGTCTAGAGAGCAATCCGCAGACAGAGCTGAGACGTTGACTGAATTGTCAGAAAGCACAGCCCTGTAACAGAGGAAGCTAGAGCTGCTGTCACTCCACAAGAGTGGGCCAGGGTTGGTTCACTTACTTAAGGGTTTATCTAGGACTAACTGTGCCAGGCACCGAGGATACGATAATAAGCAAAACGAGTGTCCCCTGCCTTCACAGGCCTAGAGTCTAGTGGAGAGTCTCACGGGAACAAAAGCAGTCATGGCCTTTTTTCTCCCTTTAAAACATGTGACAAAATGTACATAACCTAAAATGGGTCATTTTGACCATTTCCAAGTATGTGGTTCAGTGGCATCAAGTCAATTCACATTGTTGTACAGCCATCATCACCACCCATCTCGAAAACCTTTTCATTATCGCAAACTGAAATTCTGTAACCATTAAATAATAACTCCCTATTGCCTGCCCCCCCCCCAAACCCCTAACAACCACTGTTCTGCGTTCTGTCTATAAATTTGACTCTTCTAGGAACCTCGTGTAAGTGAAATAACATTGTATTTGCCATTTTGTGTCTGCCTTTTTTCACTGCGCATGTCTTCACTGTTCATCCATATTGTAGCATTTGTCAGAATTTCTTTCTTTTTTTAAGGCTGAATAATATTCCATTGTGTGTCCATGTCACATTTTGTTTATTTACCCATCAGTGGGTATTTGGGTCATCTTCATCTTTTTGTCTATTGCACATAAGGTTGCTATGAACATTTGTGTTCAAATGTCTGTTTGAGTCCCTGTTTTTTGTTCTGTTGGATATATCCCTAGACATGAGATTGCTGGATCATATGGTAATTCTATATTAATTGTTTGTGCAAATTTGCCCCTTCTTCTTTGCCAGTTCATTGTCCATTGTTCCCAGTGAAGAAAGGTCATAGCACACATTTCAGTTTTCAGAATAGGAAGTGTAGACAAGAGGTTTTTTTAAGCCTGGGGTTGAATG
This sequence comes from Craseonycteris thonglongyai, assembly GCA_004027555.1. NCBI lineage: Eukaryota > Metazoa > Chordata > Mammalia > Chiroptera > Craseonycteridae > Craseonycteris > Craseonycteris thonglongyai. The sequence continues at coordinate 12,094 of PVKE010036741.1, read as the reverse complement.
GCCTTTGATGTGTCCATTTAAATCACAGTTATGAGATCCTGAGTACAGTTTTCCGTAATCCTGTTGCCATGCCTGAGAGGAAAAGCTACTGATTCGAGAGAACTTGAATTCTGTTAAAGTTGAGCAGAGGCCTGGGGCATAGGCTCAAGGGAGTTCTAATCTCAACTTTGCTCCAAATTGTGAGGCAGCGCCAGGCAGGTCATTTAACCTCCACAATTGCCCACATTTTCTGACTCACTGAGAGATTGTAATGACCTCCCTTTGGAGCTGGTGGTAAGGAATATGTAATGATAGACTTGGGGAGTTTTGTAAAGCCCTTTGTCGGTATTCACTCAGCTACAAAAGATTTGGACTTGGCTTGCTCCTGTAACTCCTTGTCCACATCTGGAAATGTGGTCCTCAAGTGCATCACCCTCAGATTAATTTCGTACTGCTTCCTAGGGATTGATCTAGTCCTTGACGTTCATCTATAGCCCTTGTACTTAAATGTCTAGTGTGTGTGGATGGCTTTTTTCTTTCAGATCTTTGGGGAGCGGGTGGAAATGCACCTAGAAGAGAAGGGCTTAAGGTTTCCTGCTCTCTCTCATTTTCCCAGAATCTTCAAAATGAAGCACAAATAGTATTAAAAATGTTGCTTCCACTTTCTCTAATTTACCTGTGTGTAAATGTATACAGTGTTGCTGCTTTCATATGCATTCTCTCTGTTTGTCCCACACTGTCTTTGATGCAGAACTTAGCATTTCTTTGCATTTGTCAGGGAAATTCCAATGGCACAGAGAGCATTAGAGGGGAACGTAGATTCTACTGAAGATTTCATAGGGGAGCCAGAGGAAGACCTTGACATTTCCATCAGCTTTGTCTTCTCTAAATCAGTTCAACCCCTCTCAAATCACACTGGGGCTTTGGCCACCTCTGCCTTTGTCCTCTAGTTGTCACTAGCTCACTGGATAGCATTTGCTGCAGTACACGAGAGCTGTCCAGAAACATTCCAGCCATTGTCAATATAACAAGAATGGATACGTGGCTGGATACTTTTCAGACCGTCCTTGTAGTCTTTCCTATAAGCCAAGCCAACCCACCCAGTGCAGGAGAGTGAATTGACCGTGAGTACCACTGAGAGCTTGTGCCAGAGGGCAGCCTGGACCAGGGCATTGGAATAGCTACGACACCAAGGAAGAACTGACACAATGCGGAGTACTAACCATACTCTACTCAACACATGAATTCACAATAATGTGTCACACTCCAAGTAATTTGGGAATTCAAGCACACAATCATCAGTAATCAACCAGTCATGAACCCAACAGTCCAAGTCCAAGTTCAGATGGAATCCGGTGTCTCTGGGTCTGTAGCCAGTCAGGGTCTTACAAGGCAGAGCCATGGTGACCAGTCACAAGGTGCTCGTAACAGGACTCGTTCTGCATGGATACTGCGTGGATTTGCTGGTTGGAGTCTGGAATTCTCATAGTCTATTGTGTACCTCTTCCATTGCACATGCTTGGATTCATTAGTCACCACAGTTGTTTTCATGACTACTGCACATATGCTAAAGGTGTTTAGGTGACTTTACTGCACTCGTGCTAAACATGGTATCAGTCCTGCTCTCTACACTGGTCTATCCAGGATGTCTTTTCTAATTTGCTCCCTCCTGCATTTTTTCTCTTCAATCTCTAGTTCCTCCTCCTCCCCACTCCCCACTCCCCATGTCATCCAGAGTAGCTCAGTCTCCCCAGCTCCCACCGCAAAGGCCTTGTCCGTTTGTATTCTCCCTAAGAGGCAGTGGTAGGTTTTTTGTTGGTTTGTTTTTCCTTTTCCTTGTGTAAAAGAATGGGTTTTATATAATAATTGTGATGATTTTTCTATGTTAAAGAATGTTTAAAGCTATCTTTTATAACATCCTGATAGAAACTTGGCACTTTCTGGGGAAGAGATAGCGTGCTAGACAGATCTAGGACGGGTCACTAAGATGAGGCTGACCAGATGTGGCGCTACAAGCAGCAGAAGAGTCCTGTGTGCACTTCATGCTGCACTTGCTGTCCGTTCATTGTGTGTGTGGCAATAGTCCTGCTTTTTTGAAAGGACAGTGCTCATAGAGGATAAGTTTGTTTCTGTTTTTATTAAGATGTTTTTCCTTTGGCCAAATAAAAACTTTACAAAAGCCACAGCAGTTCTCACTTACTTTATATAATTTGTAGGGGGATTTTGTTGAAAAATGAAATGGCCAGATCTAGAAATCACAGCTTGAAAGTGGCTTGTGTCCCCTTCAGGCATCTAAATTTTACCTCACTCCAAAGGTCCCCTCCAGCCAGCTTATTCACAGGGTTTACAGATATTTTCTGCCCTTGAGGAATCTCCTTGTTCTTAACAGTGAGCTCTTTAAGAGCTATGCCTGAGTAATGCTTTCATTTTGTTGTCAAGGTGGTTTTGAACCCTGTATCAATCAATGTTAGCACCTTTTGTCTTGCCTCCTTGGCTAGAGTCTTGGGGGGCAGGACCATGGTGTCTAGTTTCTGTGTCCCCCACTGAGCCTCTCCAAGCGCCTGAAGCATAGTGGCCACTCCCACAGGCTTTGGGGGTTATCTATTTTACAAGCTAAGGACCAACATTCCCTACTAAATTAAGTCAGTTAACTCAACTTATGATTCTTTATCCACTCCTATATTTAGATATTACCTGCTGTATTCAGCCCCATCTTTGAGAGAGCGAGAGCAAGAGCGAGAGCGAGAGAGAGAAACCGAGACCTCTGGACATAAATCCCTCATTCAGAAAGAGAAATAGGGGAGGCCAAGACGGCTCAGCAGGTTGAGTGCTCGCTTTGCAGCCCCGGGGACTGAGGATCGAATCCCAGCCCCAGCCCGTGCGGACCCATGCTGAGCTGGGGTGTACTTCCCATGAAGTAGGCCCCAGTTCAGTTCTTGCCCCCTCGTTCAGCTCCTGACACGAAAAGGGGCGTGCCTCTCATGTGGGAGGCCCCCAGCCCAGCTCCCACCCTGTGCAGCCTCCGCCCACCTGTGTGGAACAAAACCATGTCAAAAACTCATATCGAAAATTGATGACATACAAGTATGGAGATTTCTCTGGGCCCTCCCCCTTTTCTCTGTCTCTTTCTGTTTCTGTCTCTCTCTGTCAAAAAACAATAAAATAAATCTTAAAAAAAAAAATAGAGAGAGAGAAATAATGGAGCATTAAAGCAGCTGGCAGTAAAGATGGACTAACTGTAAGGTGTTCAGACCATGGTCAACCTGTTAGGAGTTCTGTGTGAGCCAAGAAATAACCAGAGCACCAGAGAGTGTGGAGATAGCAGGGAAGAGCATTGTCAGGGGCCCTGTCCTACCTTGAGGTGTCCAGTTGTAATCCCTGGGCCGTTAGCAGACACCCGTCAGTGGCTTCTCAGTATGCACATAAAAACAGCCAACATCCGTTGACACGCCAGACTCTCAGCCCTTCCCACCTCGCCCTTGCGGGTTGCCTGCCGAGGGTGCTTTTGGTCTAGTGCTACTCACCCCCTCACAGGTCTCTGTGCACCGTGGTTCTCCTCCCTTCCCAACTCAGTGCATGACATTGCCTGTTCCACAGTGAACTTCCCCGCACCTGATTCCTCAATCTTCTGCATCCAATCGTTTGTATAGTTATCCTTCGAAACACCATTCAAGTGTTCCCCCCCAGGCAGGGGGCCTTTGCACAAATGTTCACTGAATACTTTCCCTGTCAGTCATCTCACTTAATGCTCACAGCAGCCCTGAGAGGTGGGCGTTAACCTTAAGGTTACATTACCTGCCCAGGTTGTTCGAGCTCCTAAGCAGGGACTTAAGCCTTGGATGGGTTTTATTCCAAAGCCTGTGCTTGTAATGTTGAGACCCCTTTCTTCACGTTCACACTGTGCTGCTGCCAGATCTCCACAGCTCCTGGTGCGTGAGCTCAGGGTTGCGGGGTGTGGGGGTCCTCTCCCCCTTTCTGTCATGGCTTGTTCAAGTCTGTCTCCCTCCTTGGTTGTGGTCTCTTCATCTTAATGCATAGCCCCAGCACCTCATCAAACATTGGACATACCTGAGCTTAATAAATAAGCAGTAAAAATAAAAATAGCAAAAAGGAAACAAGGCCCAAAGGAAAGAAACATCTAAGGGAAACCCCAGTGTACTCAGAATTAAATTTGCTGTGGTGAAGCCAGTTTGGGCCTCTTTATGAGGGCCTTGACTTCAGTTTTCGTTTCATTGAAGAGAAAAGGAGAACAACAGCAAGAAAAAAGTTGACAGGGAGTGGGGGAAAGAGGACAGAGAGCAAGTCCGTTTCTCAGTCGTGCAAGTTTTGTTGTATCATTGACATTTAATTCCGCTTACGGTATTTCGTGACTGATGGATGAAGTTTGCCGCATGCCGCTGTACAGTGTTCATGGGACAGATCTGAAGACATTCCACGTGCAAAGCCCGTTTTCACAAGCTGTCCAGCTTATGGCCTCATATCTAACACATGTGCAGAAGGAAGACTTTCTCCTAGAAGCAGAGGAGGGTGGCATTGAGTCCTTGGTTTGGTAGAAATGCCCGCCATGGGAATGGCAGTGTGCGGAGAGAGGAGCTGGCCAATGTAGTATTTGCCCGTTCACTTTGTAGTACCATTGATTACGTAACATGAGATCATAAAACCATACCTCAGCCTAGTAAGAGTTCATCACTGCCCCCTTAGCCCTTTTATCCTTTCGTCTTTAAGTATGACTGCTTCTCAACGGTTTAAGCATTTTACAAAGGCAAGAGGCATCCACTGAAAACCCAGTGATGCAGCCATCCCTACACTCTTTGGACTTGTACGTACAGGACTTAAGTTTGAAGCAACCTTGGAAGAGTTACTTCATCAGCTTCCTGGGCGGGGATGCTCATTGGTTTTCATGTGCTCAGTACCCTTTGTTCTGTGCCATTGTCCTCTTGATTCCCCGTCTTCCTCTGTCATCACCTTGTCTTTATATCCTCAAAGCATCCTGTAGTTAGTCATTGTCCCCTTTTCATTCCAAAGGAAGCTTTGCCCTTCCTTTTCAAGGCCAAGGCTTCTCTGTCTAGGGAAGAAGTACATCGTGGAAATCGACAGCTCCAGGGTCAGCTTTGCTAGTTGCCAAAAGTGATTTTAGGTGCGTCCCTGTGCTTCTGTGTCTGTTTCCACATCTACAGAGATAGTGGCCTCTCTGTTGCTTACATTTCCATTCTCCCATCATAGAAAGACAAACACTAAACAGTACCGAAGTAAAAAATACCTAAAGATACACTTAAGATTCCTTTATCCTTGAGAAAGAAGTGAACTCTCTTTGACTCTGACTCCTTGTCCTAAAGCCATTCTTACTTTCTCTTTTTACTTTGGCTACATTGCAATAGAAGATCCTGATTCTCTGTATCTACAGCCTCAGCATCTATTGATTTACCCCTTAGCTCGTCATAAACTCCCTTCTTCCTTCCTGTGTCTTTTGAAATCGTTCTTTTGAAGATAACCAATGACCTCATATTCAAATCCAATAGCCTTTATTTCAGTTTTCTTCCCCACAATGTCTCTGTAGTATTCTATACAGCCGTGGTCAAATTCTTATGTTTTGAAACAACGGTGAACATTTTGCTCTCGGTTCTGTCCAATTAAGGGCCTTCTCCTCATTTTTATTAAAGATAACACACTTCTTCCCAAGCGTCTGACCATAGCGTAAACTTTGAGTCACCCATTGCTTTTATTTGCTCATTCCCAACAAAAAGGTTCTGTGGAGCCCCCATTTGCAGTGCTTTCTTGCCTGTCCCTCCCCCACACTTTCCCATTCTACAGATTAGTTGTGTTGACCCTATGCCCAGCCTCCTAATAGTTTTGTGAACTTTGACAAACTATTGACCTTGTCTAAGGTTTGGTTTTCTCATCCGTAATAGGAATAACGATAAATTAGGTTGACCAGACATCCCATTTTAACAGGACAGAAAACTAATGGTGCTGTCCCATTTCAAACGGTATATATGGTCAGCCTAGTGAAACCTTGAATTTAGCACAATGAGACTCAGAGACGATATATACCATTTGAAACAGGACAGTATTGTTGTTTTCTGTCCTGTTTACAATGAGACATTTGGTCAGCCTATATAATAAATAGTTTCTACCTCTAAGGGTTATTGTGAAGATTAAATGAAATAGTAGATAATCCTATTCATGTACTAAATAGTCAATACATGTTCCCTCTTATCTGCCCCATACTACACCAGCTTCCAGTTAGGTTTGTTTTACTCCAACAAGAGGCAGTGACCTCATTTCTTACACTTTTATCAAACCTTCCACCAGCTTCCCCCCAACGAATACTCTAGACTCCAGGCAAAAAATCTAGGTTTGTTTTACTATGGCGCAGTTGTGAAGGTTCCGAAAGCAACATGCTGTGGCAAAAGTGTAGGCTTTAGAGTTGACAGACCTTCGCATGAACCTGGTCTACTACTTATTCACTGGGTAACTTTGGTCTGGATTTCAAACCTCTTTCAATTTAAAGATCAAACTAGTCACAGATACTATACAGGACTGCATTACAAATCGAAAATATCAAGTGCCTAGCCTAGTGCCTTGTACAGAGCTCGCACTCAGTAAAGGCTAGCACTTGAAAGTATACCAGCCCTCTGTTTCCCTTAACCCAAAGAATGAAGCGCTAAATGCTTGGATGGACACTCTCATCCACAGCTTTTCTCCAGCCTCCTCCCAGCTGCCGCTGTTGTCTTACTTCCTAGTAGTCCCTTCTAGGAGCTGTTTGACACATGCGAGGGACCTCATTTTTCTCAGGTCTTGTCCTGCTGTCTTTCCATCTTCTCCTTTCAGGAATCCCGATTTCCTTGCCTTCCCTCTTTACCAAACCCTCTTGTTCTCCCACAACCAGATCAAGAATGACTTCATGAAGTGAAAACAGAGATGTAAAGATTGTTACTGGGGAAGCTGGGATGGCTCAGCGGGTTAAGCGCTTGCTTTGCTGCCCCCGGAGCCCAAGAATCGAATCCCAGCCCTGGCCCATGTGGACCCATATGCTGAACTGGGGTGTACCCCCAGTTTAGTTCTTGCAGGGGCCTATGTAGGAGGCTCCCAGCCCAGTTCCTGCCCTGCGCAGCCCCATGCCCACCTGTGGAGTGAAACTATGTGGAAAAACTAATATCAACTATGGAGACTGCTCTGCCCACCCCACCCCCCTTCTCTCTGTCTCTCTGTCAAAAAACAATAAAAAATAAAAATTTAAAAAGATTGTTATTGATCTAGACCAGGGGTCTCCAAACTTTTCAGCCCAGGCTGCATTAACTATCAAACAGCAGTTTGGGGCCGACTACACACTTGAGGTCCAAATAAAAAAGAATCAATTAGATGTTGTTTTTAATTATTTATTTAATATTATTTTATTCATACAAAAAGGTCTCCACGGGCCAGATGAGAGGGCCTTGCGGGCCACATCCGGCCCGCAGGCCATAGTTTGGAGACCCCTGATTCTAGACCTTATTCTAGACTAGATTCTAGACCTTACTATGCCAACTGTAATTGGAACTCTGTCACATTCAGTGCATAAGCACATCACATTAGCAAATGGCTTTATAGTCTTCATCATTATTATAAAGCGGTATTGTGTATTTTTTTTTTTAATGGCTGTTTTCTTTGTTACCTTTAATTCATTGAAAATGCTGAGATGGGACAGATGTTGAACAGTTCCACAATAAAGTCTCAATAAACTCTTACTGGTGATTTTCTAGGTTGATTTTCATGGGATTTCATCTTATATTTCACCTGATCTTTAGGCTGCACCATGTATTTCTTGGCTCCTGCACAGAACCGTTTTCTCCAAGTGGTTCCACCGGCTTTTAAGGGATTAGCTCCTGAATCATTTTCTTCCCCACCCTCTTTGTAAACTGTGAACACAGGAGGGTAGCCCCTCTGGGGTAAGTGGAAGTAGGGGTCATGTGGAACACCAGAGAATTGAAAGTAGGTTCAAGGAGCCTAGTTCAGATGATTATGTTGAGGCATGTTGAGAAATTAAGCAGCCACACCTCTGTTCAGTGGAAAAAACAAGGTGCTTGAGGCCAGACATGATTGGGGTCCAATCCTGGCTCTGCTCATTGTGTGCCTGAGACTTGTGCAAGTCAGTTATCTCTCAGAATCTTCTTCGTTCCCAAAGGTGGTTACGGTATCTGCCTACCGGGGCTATTGCACGATTAGAGAGACTGCATGAGCAGACAGTGCAACCCCCTAGCATGGTTCCTGGCACAGAGTAGACATTTACTATTATTATTCTTTAGTCCCAGAGGTGTTTAGATGGCTCTCAAAGAGGACACTGTAGAAATTATTGATGCAAGTGCCAAAAAAAAAAAAAAAAAAGTTGTGCAAATAACTTTTCATCCACACTCAGGCTTGTTGTAAAATCCTTTTCTAAAGTTGATTATTTGCTCTTCTTGCTGAACAGGAGGAAAATGTGACAAAATACACCTGCAAGTTAGAGCTGGTTTTGTTATTTCCTACCTGACAGCCAGGAAGAGAAGTCTGAAATTACCTTTCTCCTTTTCCTTTGAATTTTCAAGATCTGATCAATTTTTATGTTCCCTAAAGAGGAGAATTTAAAGCCTGGAATTTAGCTAATATTTTTAGTCATGCACTCAAGGGTAGACCTTTATCAAATGTTTATTTCATCTTTGTATTTTATGTGACTTGGGAAAATGGAATGTTGGAACATTGGGCTGGATGGGGTTGGGGACAGCATCTTACCTGGGTGGGACACCCCATAGTAGAAGCCATTAGTTTCTTCCTCAGTTCCTCTCAGAATGATTAGAGTAACCCTGAGTTGGCCAAACTTACAAGAATTTCTTAACTACAAAATGAGTCTACATACAAACATGGATGGGGCTAGAAGGTATTATGCTAAGTGAAATAAGTTAAGCAGAGTAGGACAAATACCCTATGATCTCACTTAGATGTTGAACATCTAAGAACAAAATGAATGAACAAACCAAAGAGAAACAGACTCAGATACAGAGAACAAATTGATGGTTGCCAAATGTGAGGGGATGGGCTGGGTAGGTGAGAAAGGGGAAGGCATTAAGAAATACAAATTGATAGTTATGAAATACTCAAGGGGATGTAAAGTACAGCAGAGGGAATATAGTGAATAATATCGCAGTAACTATGCACGAGCCAGGTGGGTACTAGACTAATTGGGGGGATCACTTTGTATGTTATAGAAATGTCTAACCAGTATGCTGTACACCTGAAACTAATATAGAATAACATTAAATGTCAACTATAATAGAAAAGAAAAAAAGAAAAAGTGAAATAAAAAAAAAAATAGTTGGAATGTCAACAATACATATTCAAAACCTTTTTAAAAATTGGTCTGCATATATAAAAAACTATTGTTCTGTGTGAATACAAACAATATAATAGCTACTGGTAGTTTTTCTACCCATGTATATACATTGGCAAATAACATAGTAACGGACAACAAAGGACAGAACTAAACTAAGCATAACTGCACATTGTGGAAAATACTGTAACCAAAACAAGTATCTGCTGAGTTGGAGAATGAAGATTCAAAGGGGGCCTCTGTTTGAATTGAATGATCAAAGAAGCTTCTTGAAAGGAGTGACATTTAGGCAGAGACCCCAGAGATGAGAAGGAGGTAACTGATATCTGTGACACCCCAACCGATCTGTGGAATACAGACATGGAGCACAGAAGTCTAAACATGACACGTGACTTTAGAGTCGCAGGGGTCTCCAAACTTTTCAGCCGCATTAACTATCAAACAGCAGTTTGGGGGCCAACTACACTCTCAAGGTCCAAATAAAAAAGAATCAAAACATTGATGTTGTTTTTAATTATTTATTTAATATTATTTTATTCAGATAAAAAGGTCTCCATGGGCCGGATGAGAGGGCCAATGCGGCCCACGGGCCATAGTTTGGAGACCCCTGCGTTTAGACTAAGGAGACATGTCACACTCTAAACCTAACAAGGTGGTAGAGCATCTGGCAGAGGGATAGAGGGGGACTGTCCTTTCTTGCATTAGAAATCTTGAACACCTTACAGCAAGCAGCTGCTCCATCACACCCCCAGCGTTTACCTCATTCTTGAGCCTTCTCGGCATGTATAACGACTATGTCATTGCTGGTTGGCACAGGCGCCATAGATTTCTGATAGCTTAGCCTCCTGGACCTGAGAAAATTAGGAAAATGAAGCCTTTGTCATAGAAGCAAACACCTTAGCAAAGAATTTAGGACTTCGAAATGGAAGACACAGTGCTCCAGTGCCAACGATGGGAGTCACATGGTCTTCCTTTCCTTAAAATGGTACTAAGTGGGAGAGAAAAGAGATTTGTTTGAATTTAGGTTACGGAAAAATTCTGAATTTTGACTTTGCTTTTCAACCCGTTTCCTCAGTAAGAGTACAATGCTGTCCCCTGGCAATCTCATTCTCCCCGGATTTTCTGGGAGAACCTTTAAAATACTTAAAGTACTATTAAGTGTTAAACACTTCCCAAGCATTCAAAGGAAAACCAGTTATCAAATGGTTCCACAAACCCTTTAGTGTAGTCTTCTAAAGCAAGTTTCTTGTGAATTTCTACCCGGTACCACTTTTAAATGCTTTATTGATTCCTTGTTTCTTGAGATTTATAAACTTGCTCTATAAAGTAATTCAAAATGTCCATCAGGAAGGTATTGGTTAAATTATAAAAAGTTTGTAGAAGTCAGTAATATGTATTTTTTTTTTAAAGAATAAGGTACATTAAATAAAGTTATAAAAGGATATTCTTGATGTCACATTGACAGGAAATAAAGGTTATACAAAAGAGGTCAGCATACTTTTTCTGTAAAGGACCATATAGTAAATATTTGCGGTTTGCAGGCCATATGGTTTTGGTCACGACTCCTTTCTCTGCTGTTTGAATGTGAAAGCAGCCACAGATACAGTCCATAAACAAATGAGTGTGTCTGTCTCCCAATATGATGTTTACTTGCAAAAACGAGCAGTGGTCCCATAGGCTGTAGTTTGCAGACCCTTGTCTAAACTTGTGATAAACTATGTGGAGTGTAAAATAATTTGTTATCAAAAACAATTAAATATTTAGACAATGTATACCAAATTCTATAATTTTAATTATATTTTAGGGAGAAAATGATGGGGTGATTTTACTAGCACTTGACATATTAAAACAAGAAATGATTGCCTCCTAATCAGTAAAAACAATGAAAATTCTTTCATTTTCATGGGGGGAAAAATCACACTTCAAACTAATTTCGGTGTCTCAGTCCAAAATAATGTTGAACTTTATTTACTCTACCTTTAGAGCAGGGGTTCCCAACCTTTTTATACCCTAGGGCGCATTCTAAAATATTGGTAGGGCGGTGGGCACCAGCTATTTCTAAGGATATTTATTATTGAAAAAGAATAAAAAATAATAAACAAAAATAATTTTAAAATAATAAATTTATTGTACAAATTATATACACACAAAGAAACATATATACAAAACGTAATACAAAGTAAATAAAAAACACGTATAATAAAATCATTTAAAAAAAACAAAAGAAAACATAAAAAAAAACAATCTGTCACTGTGATCTTTGGCATTGCATTTCATTGGCCAGTGCCTCGTAATTAGGATAGTATGATGACAACCCTGTTAGCAAACAATTATTAAGATGCTCATCAGTAAGTCGAGATCTATATCGTGATTTTATTAAATTCATGTTTGAAAACAAAGATTCGCATAAATACGTTGACCCGAAAAACGATTTGTTTTTATATGCCGCTTTTTATAAAAATGGAACCTTTCTTTGTTGACTATGTTCCTTAAGTCCTCTGATATTAAGGATTTTGGCAAAATACCGTTCTTAAGGTTCAAAATTTCTAACTCTAGTTCTTCTGCTTTCCCCGGAACAAGGTCTGCAATACATGCGGCTAGTTCTGTTACATTTATTTGGCAAGTAAAAGGATTGATACAGAAGGAGACAATTGGCTCGATATTTGTAAACTGCAGAAATCTCTCTTCAAACTGTTTTTGAAGCACTTGCAGGGTCTCAATAAATAATGACACGTTTAATTCATTGTTACCTAGCATTTTCCTCATATATGG
>PVKE010036740.1:0-16245 GCA_004027555.1 Craseonycteris thonglongyai | reverse complement strand
TCCTTTCTTCTGAATGCTGATTAGGGATTAAGCTGGTGCATGAGTGATTTCACAAGCTTGCACAGAAGTAACCCACATTCTAATCGGAAAGAGTAATTGCTATATCAGTACTCCTATGTGCATGCTTCTGAAATAGTCTGAGATATTCTCAAATGTACTGAAAAATATGTATTATAACACATTGCAATTTAAATATTAGGTATTTCATTAACAGATTTTTGTTGTTGTTGTTGTTGTTTTCAGTTTACTCCTTTGTAAAAAGGTGTCCTAATATATTATCTTGCACTTTGCCAGTGCTTTATAAATCTTGGTTCAATGAACTGATAGATATGTTCTTATAATATCTGTTTCAGAACAAACCTCAAAATATTTTTATTTTACTAAGAGTAGAGGTGAGACTGGGACCCAAGAAAACGGTGAGTTGAGTTCCTCATCATTATTAGAGTTGGATAAGGGCTTGTCTATCTAAGTTCTCTTCTACCTCTGAGATTCTATAAGTTATTTAAGATAACAGGAGGTGGGGGTGGGTGAGGGGGGAATAAGTGATGTTGTCATAAGTGGAACTAGATTCCTTGAACTTATTTCTTGAATTATGGGCTGCATTTCAAGAAACATCTGCTCAGAGAGATATTTTTCCATTAAAGAGGAAGTAACCTCTGAAAGGAATTGCTCAGTCTTCATGAAGAATGGATTGTTATCTAATAAATCATAATGTGAACACTGACCATCACGATAACCTAAGGTGAAAGTGCAATATACAAAGTGAGCTCTAGTCTATTGCCATTTGTTTCCACACATGGAGTAATTCACAGAGTTGTTTCATGTACCTACTAAGAACTGAGTAAAGCACAACTTGAGCCATGGCCTATTCCTGAAACAGGTATCTGTCTGTTTGACGGCTGATGATTTTATTTCTGTGTTTATTTAGTCACTGAATAATTCTCAGTTCCTGCTGTGCCAGGCACTATGCTAAGCATTAAGGATATAGCAGTGAGCAAAATAGACACAATTTCACTCATAGAGCTTACAGCATAGAGTGTGAGACATTTAGTTTAAAAATCACATAAATAAATGTACAATAATACATTGCTTCAGTCTAATGTAAAAAAGAGAATGTAATACAATAGGGGACCACATTTCTCTTTTAGGGGGTTTCTCCGAAGAAGTACAATCGAAGCTTAGATCTAAGATGACCAGAAGTTAACCAGGCAGAGTGAAGAAGAGCTTTTCAGCTTGAGAAAGCATGTCTGAAGCGCTTGAGGCAGGAAGAGATTCAGTGCATTTTGTGAACATACATAGTGTGGTCAGCAAAGGCAAGACGTTTGAGAGGCAGGCAGGGGTGAGATCATGCAGAGCTTGGATGCTATGTTAATAATTTTGCATTTTATACTAATGCAAAAGGAGAGAAACCGATCTGATCTGTATTTTTACAGATCACTTTGGCTGCACTGAGCATAAACCAGAAGGACAACAATGGAACGGTGAGACCAGTTAGGAAGCTATTGTAGACGGGAGATGATGGAGGCTTGGATTAAAGGGGTGGAAATAATACTAGAGGAGAAGAAATAGCTTTGAAGTACATTTTGCAAGTAGAATCAATAGGACTTGAAGATAGATTGAATGATGGGTGAGGGAGAACAATGAGTATAATTCTCAAGTTTTTGGCTTGGATAATAGGCTAAATGTATGTGCCATTTACTGAACTGGGGAAGTGTGAAAGCAGAACAAAATGAGGTGAGACTGATAATTTTAGATATCAATGTATTGGTAAAAATACCACTAAAATGTGTGTGTATGTATATGTGCCTGTATGATTTTTTCTAACAATGAAGGATAAAATATGAATAAAAATAAAGAAAAAAGGAGGATAAAGAAGAGGACAGAATTAGAATAGAAAATAAAATGCCCAAATGGGGGAGGAGGGTGGAGGTTGAAAATTATGTATATCAGACTTGCCAAGGATGTTTAATTTGAAAAAGACATATTTAACATCATACTATATTTTTATTTGGAAAAAAAGAAAGAAAAAAAAAGAACAAACCCTGTGGTTTTCATAATACAGATTACAGAAATTAAACATAAAAGGATCATATCTGGTGGGTCCAACCAAAAGGTAGATTCAATCTGCTTATTGTTTCTGGTGAGTTCTAGGGAGGGGTGTATCAAACCCCCCAGGGGAATGCAAGAAATGTAACTTTTATGTTCATCAAAGGAACAGAGGTTACAAAAAAAGATTCATTGACCATGAACTGAAAGAAGGGAGACAAGAAGGCAGGATAAAAACAGAGAAAGAAAAGAAGAGAAATGGGTGGAGAATTTTCCCAGCAAGCAAGGACATCGCTGCCATCATGCCTGTGTTGATGCAGGTGCTAATGGTCCCCTGGGTTTGAATCCCAGTCCTGTCATCTGTCAGTGGATGATCAGTGGCACATTAGGTAACTTCTCAAGCCTCAATTTTATTTGTAATGTTAAGACAATGATTCCATCTACCTCACAAGGTGATGGTCAGGGTTAAAAGAAATAATTCATAAGAAGTACTTAACAAAATGCTGGGCACAGAGGAAGAACTCAACAAAGGTGAGCTGCCTTATGTGGCTGACTATAGATGCAGAATTACTAGAAAGTGGTTGTTGCAGGTATTTGTACCTTTTCACTTCCCTATGGCTATAATGACTTTGCTCTCTTAATTTCAATACTGTATAGTTCACTATATATATAAAAAAATTGTTTTTATGAAAATATAGAAGGATTTAATTAATATTTATAAGGCATTCTATAATGCTATTAGGATTTAATTATTGCAAATTAGTGAAAATGCCACAGCTGATTACATAGCCTATAATAGGTCTTCTCATTTGTTTCAAGAAATGTTAGATATAATTTAAAATTTGTTATATAACTCCCTAGAGAAGTCAAAAATTGACTTCAAAACTTTTCCTTTGAAAATATCAGAAAAGAGGGATAATATTCTAAGGATACCCTCTTGATATAGCCATTTTCACTTTGTCTCATTCTAAAATCTTTATTTTCTCACTTCTAACAATATTGTGAAGATACACGAAGAAATTCAATCTGAAAATATAACCGTATTAACCATCCCATTGTATTTAGGAATGTCTCAATTGAGATCTCTCAATGTAAACTGAACAGGAACTATCTTATGGAACACTGGATTCTCTTTTTCTTACTCCCCTTTCTCTTTAATTATGTTGACTATGTGAAGATGGGGTTTTACTATTTACCATATATATGCTTTAGAACAGGGATATCCAATGTTTTGGCTTCCTGGGGCCAAATGCAAAGAAGAATTATGTTGGGCCACACATAAAATATAAATACTAACATTAATGACAGCTGATGAGCTAAAAAAAAAATTGCAAATATATCTCATAATGTTTTAAGAAAGTTTATGAATTTGTGTTGGGCCACATTCAAAGTTGTTCTGAGCTATATGCATCCCATAGGCCATGGGTTGGACAAGCTTGCTTTACTTTAGAGTACGGTATTAATGCAAAATTACACGTAATCTTTAGAATAATGTATTCACAAATTTGTGGAAAGACTCAAATATTCTAAGGTCAAATCTGGAATCCACATTTATTTGCAATATCATACTGTGGGTAGTGCCTTAACTTTTTTGAAGTTTTTTTTAAATATAAAATGGGACTAATGAACTAAGGTAACATACATAATCACCTAGCTTGATAACATACTGTAAAGGTTAACATTATGTTCTTTATGGTTAAATAGAACCATCTAATCATGTTGTTTTGGACAAGCTGTTTAATATCTCAAGGAGTCAGCCAAATTATGGCATTGATTTAATATTTCAGTTAAAATATGAAATGGTGACAATAGTATCTAGTTTTTAGGCTATGTTATGACTGGAGCAGAGTGTTTGTTAAATATTATCCAAAAATATATTCAATAAAAGCTCATTTATTCTTCTGATTAAGGGAAATAGCACTAATTAAATTCTAAAATTAATTCCTCTGGAAAAACATAACTAATACCTCATTAAAAATGCAGAGGGACCAAGAACATGTGGAGCATCATGTGATCATGTCTGAGTGCTCTGTGAAAACACCAGGAAAAAGGAAAAGCGTGATGCTCTTCATTTCTCCCATCGCACCAAAGGGGCAGGACATCTCTCCACCTCGAGGAAGATGTCCAGTGCTGGAGAAGTGAGCAGAGGCGGATTCTACCCATTCATTCACTGTAGAAGCACATGCAATTCGAGAAGATGAAGTGACGAAGCACATGCAGTACCTGGTCATCTCAGAGTCAGGGAGCAGGCCTAGGTGGTAGTGGGGGTAGGGAGCTGACAGAAGGAAGCTTTTGTCACACTCAATGGGGGAATAGTGCCTGGGAGAAGGAGGCTTATCACACAGTTTGTTCACAGTGCTGTAAACAGGTTCCGAAGGCCTGGTGACACAAGAGGAAGAGAAAAGATTCGTGGTTAGCACATACACATACAACTGTGCAGCCAGCAGCATTTCAGCATATGCAGAAGTAGAAATCCCAAACAATAGGCCTGGGTGAAGTGTCTTCGTAGGAAACAGGATCTTTGGTTAGAAATTAGAACTTCAGCTCCCATTTGGCATGACTGAAACTCATATGCCAGATGCCCTCAACAGACTCATGTAGGCCATGCCTTGTAGAGTAACCGAATCTGAAATGCCAAACTTTGGGATCCTTTGACATGGCTCCTTTTTAAACTTTAGTCTCACTTTAAAGATTTATTTTGATTGTTTTTGATAGAGGGAGGGAGAGATACAGAGACAGAGAGAAGGGGGAGGGCCCAGAACAGTCTCCATAGTTGCACATCATTGGTTTTTCCACATAGTTTCATTCCACAGGTGGGCGTGGGGCTGCACAGGGCAGGCACTGGGCCAGGGTCTCACCCCGGTGAGAACTGAACTGGGGGCACTCCCCAGTTCAGCATATGGGTCCGCACAGGCCGGGGCCAGGATTTGATCCTCGGTCCCAGGGGCTGCACAGTGAGCGCTTAACCCACTGAGCCATCCCGCTTCCCCTAGTCTCATTTTAAATGCCAACGTCACAGGGACGTTCTCTGAGCACCTTGGTTAGGACACCCCATTTAATTTTCATAGCACCTATTCTGTTTCATAATATTTTTTCTCAGCATGAAATAATCTTTACTGTTTGTTTTAATTTATTATTGCCACTGTCACTACACCATAAATTTAATGAGGACAGAGACTGTTTATTTTGTCAGTCACTAAAATAGAGTCTGGGACACTGTCCATATTCCATAAATATTTACTGAACATGTATGAATATGAGTAAATATATGAATACAACGTTCCACATTTATATTGCATTTTGGGGAAGGGTGTTGGCCTTATCTAGGAGTCTAATAGCTTATATGATCTGAGTGGTTCTTCTAAATAGATTTATAGATTGTCATCCAACAATTGATTTCAGAGCGTTTTCAACAAAGAAGATAATCATTATAGTAAAACTTCTATTAAGTGAATTAATCTAGGGATACTGAAATATTATTTAAAATAGCAATGTTTTTATAGTTATTGTTTACAATCATGTATAGCATGACCAGAGAAATTATATATATATATTCAAAGATCCATGTACTTGGCTATTTAAAAAAAAATATCTTACAGTTCTATCCCGATTTTTAACATATGGTCTGAAATTGCTATCAATATATTCCTTTTAAGGTAAGAATTGAAAGACACAAATTTAAATGGAACTATCTGTCAGACTAGGCCATGGACCCAAGAAGGGTAAGCTTGACTGGGAAGGTAAGGGGCAGATCAGGACCCAGAGCTGATAGCACCCCTTGGGGCCCCAAGATCCGGAGGCAGCAAGTGGCAGTCGCGTGGCCCCAGCAGAGGTGCCGCAAGTCGGGGTGAGGGCGGGGGTGGGGGGCAAACTCAGTGAGGGTGTAGCCTGTATTTCTGTAGCTCCAGCCCCAAGCATGTCCCCTAATGTATAATAGGTGCTCAATCAACGCTTCCTGAGCTGACTGAAGAAGGAGTGCAGGGAAGAAAGGCGAATAAGCAAAGTGTTTAAAACAAACTGTACCTAATTTAGAGCATTACTGTGGGCCAGTCACTGCTTACACACTGTTTAGAGAAGTGGGTTCTTCTTTAACACAAAGCTTTCCATCGCACAGGATGAGATGCCTTGATCTGTTTATTTTGTATGACACCATAGAAGCGCTGAGGATTGGGCAGGAGGAATCCAGAGGCCAATTTTCTCTCCCTGAATAATTATCTCTGTGGTCAAATGAAGTACTTTACGACAGACTTGGCCTGTTCTACCCACTGGCTAAGGTTTCCCAAATGAGGTTGCCAAAATTGTTCTGACTTTAGGGAAGCTGGTGTGCACGCACACACACACACACATACTTTCTTCTTTTATTTAAACTGTATCCACTAAACAATAACCAGCCCCTGGTAACCATTATTCTACTTTCTTTCTTTTTTTTTTTTTCTGAGTTTATTTTATTTTATTATTATTTTTTTTACTTGTCTTGATAGACAAGTCTTAACTATTTTCAGAAAAACCTAGCAGGTTTTTAAATTTCTATTTATCAGTTACACATGCACATAATTTATAATGGGAAACACCAAACTTTAACAAAAGTAGCCACAAAATCATTCTTAAAAGTGTTTTTTAAATCAGGTTTTATAAGTAATTCACTCTATGTGAAGTGAAAAATAAGGAAAGATACTTTTAGTTTTCTACTGAGATACATTTTTAAGTGGGCACCAGATATATGGTGATAGAAGGAGAGCTGATTCTGGGTGGGAAGCACATAATGCAATGCATACATGATGTGATGCAGTTGTATACCTGGAAACTATATTGCCAACCAATGTCACCCCAATAAATTTAACAATAAAAATAAATAAATAAATAAAATAGCCAGATTGGATACTGTTCTTGATTCATGGGGGAGTGGGGTATCTATTTTTACTTTGTTGATATATTCAATTTGATGATGATATGAGTATGTGTATATTTCCCAAGGTCTTAGAGACAGAAAGACTCATGATGCTGGTCAGATAATGAAAATCACGTTGGGGGACCATAGTCTTCCCTGTACCTAAAATGTGGTTGCTCATACAAAACTTAAGCTTAGAAAGGGATGTGTATTAATGAGTTGCATGAATATCAATTAAGTAAGAAATGAGGGGGCTCTATGGAAATTACTCTGGGTAGGTTATCACAAAATTATTCTCTAATTTTTCTCTCTGAGATACAGCTGCCTGGCAGAGATAGCTGGATGGTCTCCCAAATTCCTTTTACTCCATTTAGTCCTTTTTTCTTATTAACAGAAACCTGATTTTCCACTGGTCTCCTTTCCTGTAGTAAAAACTTTATTTTTAAGCCTCGCTTGCAGATAGATATGGCCCAATGACGACGTTTAGCACAATGTGATTTGAACAAAAGGTTTTGTGGAAATCCTGCTCTTACTGCCTAAAAGGAAGCTGATGTATTTGGGACCTTTGCAATTTTGTTCTCTCTCCTTACTTCCTCCCTCTGCTGACCTGGAACCCACATATGATGGCTGGAGCTTCAGTGGTCATCTTGGACCATGAAGCAAACATGAGGATGAAAGCAAACAGTATGTATAGTGGAGCATAATGTCAGAGCTTGTGTCACTGAGGATATGGAGTGACACTATACCTCTTCTGGACTACCTACCTCAGGATTTCTTTAGATTTATTTTATTTCTTTATTTATTTTTATTGTTTTTGACAGAGAGAGAGAAAGAGAGAGAGAGAGAGAGAGAGATACAGAGACAGAGAGAAGGGGGAAGGCCCAGAACAGTCTCCATAGTTGTACATCATCGGTTTTTCCACATAGTTTCATTCCACAGGTGGGCGCGGGGCTGCACAGGGCAGGAACTGGGCCAGGGTCTTACCCCGGTGAGAATCAACCTGGGGGCACTCCCCAGTTCAGCATATGGGTCCGCATGGGCCACGGCTGGGATTCGATCCTCAGTCCCTGGGGCTGCAAAGTGAGCACTTAACCCACTGAGCCATCCCGGCTTCCCTGGATTTCTTTTATATGGGACAAAAATACACTATTGGGTTTAAGCTAGTGTTATTTTTTGTTTATAAACAGGACCTAATATTAACAGATGTGATTCTACAAAATATAAGACCAATAATCTAATACAAAGAAATGACTATAGATAGGGCCTGTCATAAGACAACAATAATACATTTAATCATGTTGGACATTCACCTAACACTCTGTACACAAAGGAAAAAAAAAAGAATATTTTATGACTATATAAGTTAAAATCTCTTCAGAAAACTGCTTCTTTATTTATTTAAATATATTACTCACATAATATAGTACCTGATCTAAACTGCCAGCACAAGGCCTAAGAATAAAGAAATCGATAACTTCTTTTAGGTCATAAACATTTTCACCATGTTGCCATCTCGGTAACATTGTACTTTCTGCCTAGGAGGGCTGATTCAATTTTCTTCGTCTGATATTGCCTCCACAGACCAAGAAAATAATGTCCAATTTCTCCTAGTCCTTTTACCTCAGTGGCACTATATTTTGAGACAAATTATCAGAATCATAGGTGGCTAATAAATATCTTAAGAAGAAAAAAATCTACTTGTATGGCACAAAACTAAATTAAGGGAAAATGTTTTATTCTCTGAACACTACAATAAATTCAAGACAATAAAAATGAGCCCAGCACATTGGCCGCTTTTGAGTTCTTGAGACTTTCACCTGTGTTCCCTTGGAACCATTTTATGGGCATAATATTATTTCATGAGTCATGTATTTAGTAGATTTGGTGTTTGGAGCAGGCCTAAATATATTACATTTTAGAAAGAGGTTGTTATTTCTTTTGCTACAGTCACTTCCAGAGTTGTTTCACAGTGGACTTATTCCTTGCCTAAGTTTCACTACTCATGATTCAAAGTCCTATCAATATAGAGATACAGCTACTGATACTGTAGGCTCATTTTTACCTATTATTCAGTCTTCCATTCATTTTTAAAAAAGATTTATTTTATTGTTTTTGAGAGGAGAGAGAGAGAGACAGAGACAGAGACAGAGACAGAGACAGAGAGAGAATGGGGGAGGTTTCCACAGTTGTACATCTCAGTTGTCACATAGTATCATTCCACACAGGTGGAAGGGAACTGGGGGCCTCACACATGGGAGGCAAGAGCATTTGCTGTCATCCCAGTGGTTACCAGTTGCACTGAAGTTCTGCACATGGGTTTGCATGGCCCTGGGCCGGGCAGGAATCAAATCCTGGACCTCGTGATTGAGAGGCAAGGGCTCAATCGCTGAGCTATCCTGGCAACCCCTCCGTCTTTTATTCTTACCCTATTTATTTACATGCTAATTTGTACAGTCACTAGCTAAAAGGTAGATACATCAAATCCAATTTCTTTTCTTGAGAACACTTGATATCTCAGAAGACTGGTAGATAAAAACGAACAAACAAACAAACAAACAAACACTTTGCAAACTTTACTAAGCCTTCTACAATACTGACAACATCCTTTTGAAACCAAACTCCAAAATTAAAAACATCAGTCAGAACCTTCTTTCAGGTGGCCTAAAGTAGGGTTCGTATCCGAAGGTTTCTCTGTGCTAGCCTCATTATAATGCTAATATTCTAACACCTATTACATACTACACAGGCTGGCCACAGCACAATATCCAGCAAGTACTATAGCATACCACAGTTTGAACACAGGAAAGGACACAGAGTAGATACTTGAGAAATGTTTCTTTGAATAAAGGGATAATGTTTTTGTATTTTAAAGTTAACTGATTAATTATTGTTTTAATTTTTTACTATTCTGCATTGAGAAAAATGAAAAGGAAATCATAAGTTATTCTGAATCTCCTAAATAGTTTTAACATTTTTAGACCACCATTAATTCTCACAGGTTACACAGAAGAGAAACCCCCATGTTGTCATTTAGGAACTGACAGTTTTAAGTTCGTGGTGTGCACAGTTTGTCCACTCTCAGAGCAATGGGCTTCATGTGTGTGAAATCTGGCTATAGCAACACCGGCCCCCAGTTTCTATACAGGTCACCCCATGGCATGGTGTTCCTTAAAGACTTCTCAGCCCTGAGGTCCAGAAGGCCTAAAGCCAGCAATCAGTATTCTTAGTATTTCCCTGACACTTCATTCTCTGAGACCTCTCTGACAGAAAAAAAATAATGCCAGTGGATAAGCTATCACTGGGATTTGGGTGGTGGGAACAGATGCCATCATCACTTCCCATTTATTCAGTGAAGAAGTGCAATGGGGAAATGACTTTCTGCAGTGTGAATCAGCCAGCCACAATTATAAGGGCCTGTTTATCTTATTATTATAAAGCTCCAGAGTCACCTAGGTCAGAAGGTAATGAATATGGAAATCCAATCTCAGGTACTGACTGGCTATCTTCATTCTGTGGACGCCCCCAAGGAGAGAAGAAAAGGAGCTAGAGATATTGGTAGAATCTCTAAGTGATTTTATAAACAAATCATTTATCTTCTTGTCCACTTATCAGTGTCGATAGATAAATGGCTTTGTAGTCTCCAGAGCTGAGCCATGAGCCTATATTTGCATATCTATGGGTTTATAATTATAGACTCTTATAGCGTATAATTAGCACACCCAGGTCCTTGGTGCTCTCTCTTTTTTCTGAAATCCATCAACACTTGCACTTGCTATTCTGTGTCTTTGGCAGTTTCAATTGCTAATCCATAATGCTGGTGTATAAGAGGGAGGAGCTTCACCTAATGCCATTTGAAGAAACACTACCTCCACCTGCCACTGTCCCTTTTCATTTGCCCCACTTTGCTCCAACCCAACTCAGTCCCCTCCTCAACCCGCCCTTCATTAGCCAAAGCTTCTTAGACCAGGATTGGGCCCCTGACTCTGCAAACATGATCTATATGGATAAGAGGGCTCCATAAAAAACAAACAAACAAACAAAAACAAGTGTAAGCCAATTGGATTATCCTATGGAATATGAATAAAGGGGCAGAATAATGAATTATCAGCTATTAGCATAAGAGAAAAATACAGATATATAGGGTCACTGTAGTTGTGTACACTAATTATACAGAATCCGAGTAAAGCTCTACCAAATTGTGTTGGTAGTGTCTACAAATTTCTTGAATCTAGAATAACAGTGCATATTCATTCCTTAAGGCACTGGTATGGATCATGCTAACTGAAATTCTCTGTTGGTTCCCATATGACATCCCATAATGAAACTAGATCACAATCTCCCACCCTATTCCTTCATAGGAGCTTAGGTCAGATCTGCTGCATGAATCACTAGAGTGAAAATATTATACGGTAAGTACTTTGTTTCTACTGTCTCTTTCAGATCACCTCAACTAGACTATGCCACTCAATGACAAAAGATAGAACCTTGGACCTCTATGTCACCACACAGTACGTGAGATTCTGTCTTTAGAATTCTGATATTTTGTTCATTATGAATTATTTTTATTAATTCTGTTATCTAAAATATTGCATTAAAATATTATCTTAATTATGGTGTTTTTTGATGCCCGCTTAAATTGTACACCTGATATGTGTACAGTTGCCTCACTTTAGTCCTAGCCATGTACCACAGACAGTAAGTGTTTAACACAATGATGACGATGACAAAGATGGTGATTGTAAATATTCATTTGTGGAGGACTAGGCCGACCATATGTAGCATTTAAAATAGGACAGTATCATTTTTCGTCCCATTTAAAATGGTGTGTCTGTTCGGCCTATTAGGATCTGAAGATACAAGGTTAAAGGAATGTAACTCCCTCCTCTTAGAAGTAAATGTAATAGTGACTCAGATGTTATTGAGTCCCTTCATTAAAGAAACTGCTCTCAAAAACCTCAATCTTAGGCAGGGCCCTTACCTACATGTATTGCTTATATTCAATTCACAGGGCTCTTTTCTAGACAATCAGCTCACAGAGGATCAGGACCGAATTTCATTTATCTTTCTTTCCCCATAGCTTTCCTAAATACAAGAATGTATAAATGAAGCACTCCCATAGAAAAGAAATAGAACTGTGTCAGAAAAGTGATCAGTACTTTTTATTTTCTCTTCCTGAGCTATGACTAAAAGGGAGAGCCGAAAATTGCAATAGGAAGGGTTTGGGTTATATATTTATACATCTTTGACCATAACTCTCTCTATCATATCAACTGAAGATAAATCTGTAAACCATTCAGATTCTCTAACCCTTTTGTGGTCTTTCTTAGGGCACTAAATGAGAAGAGAGCATCAAGCCCCACACTCCTACTTAAGCAGGACACAGAACCAAACTACATTAATGATGGCAGCTGGGATTCCGAGGTCTTGGATCCCTAAGCACCTAGTACATTGCCTGACGTAATTAAAGGAAAAACACTTTTTTTTTAAACCTTATAAGGGTGCCCTGTGCTTCTCTTTACAAAAAATATGCTGTTTTTGGGGCCAAGAATGTGGAGAAGTAAGCATAAGAGGTTTGCATTCCAGGCCTGAGCTAACAGGTGTTAAGGGCAGAATTTTGAGACTAAGTAGAGAACACAGGACCTGGCTGGAAAGATGTGGCTCAATGTGTGAATTTGACATTATAATGTTAAAGATTAAAGAAGAGGCTGTCTTCTCTTACACTGAAGTTTAAGCAGAGAAGTGTTAGTCATTTGATGAAGGAGCAATTAGAAACTTAAAAGTATGCTAACGTGAGAGCTGAGAAATGGATTGATCTAGATCAGGCAGGATCAACCTGTGGTCCTGGAAGGCTTTCAATGTGGCCCAACACAAATTCTTAAAACATTATGAGATTTTTTTTGCAACCTTTTATTTAACTCATCAGCTATTATTATTGTTAGTGTATGATATGTGTGTGGCTCAAGACAATTCTTCCAAAAGAGTCAATAACTCTGGTCTAGGTGATTTGTAAGATCTCATTCATCCCTCTGGTCTAGGTGATTTGTAAAATCCCATTCATCCCCTTAATTCCAAGCACCCTCAGGTTGGGCTCCTAGGGACTTCCTCTGGGGCTCTTTGAGATGCTGATTTTCACCATACTCACTTATAATAGCTTTGGACATACTTAGCTTTCTCATTTTAGTGATATTAAAAAAGCTTCCTGTGTATACCAGCAAAATCATAAACTGTAAAATGATACACAGGAGTACATTATTATGAAACAGTGAGGTGAGTCCAAAGAAACAGAACTCGTTGAATTCCAGCTCTTTCTAATTCTCTCCTGTGTGACCTGCTGTTTCTTAACATCTCCGAGCCTCAGCACCCATATTCGTAAAGTGGGGGTAGTAGTACTGGCCTGAGGGTGGATGTGAGAAGTAGGAAGAATGCTTGTAAAGCACTCACCTCAGTGTCTGACTCGCACTGTGAGCTCACCAAACAGCATTAGTTTTACTCTCAGGCACTTGGGATCACAGATGGGTAGCCTGTGAGAATGATGCCCCTCCCCCACCCCACCCCCACCCCAAATCAGGCAGATCAAATATTAACACTTCAAAGTAATGTGGATTCTCTACAAGAGGGTGTAACAAAGGAAGTAACAAGCTGTGATTTTTAGTATAATATCACAAAAGACTCTGCATTCTAAGGACTCATTTTTGCTCTTGATACTGAAAAGGTAATTAATTGATTCTCTATCATAATCCTGGAGGTTGATG
This sequence comes from Craseonycteris thonglongyai, assembly GCA_004027555.1. NCBI lineage: Eukaryota > Metazoa > Chordata > Mammalia > Chiroptera > Craseonycteridae > Craseonycteris > Craseonycteris thonglongyai. The sequence goes on along the minus strand of PVKE010036740.1, from coordinate 2,559 downwards.
CTTATTTTCTCCGAACTTCTCAATTACCTATTTTCATTGCCTCTAATAAGGTATCACCCCTAACTCTAACCTATAATTTCTGCCTGTACCTTCAATAATTTGCCTTCCTGTATGGCCCACAGATGTGGTGTCATATCAAATTGTTGGGCCACAAATAATTTGTTATTAATGATAGTCTATGTACCATAATCTATAAATATTTGTTTTTAAACAGAAAGTAGGATCGATTTACCATTTTCTCTTTATAAACATCATTCTCAATTGTATTTGCTATGTTTGCTTATTGAGGAGGAAAATGGCAGAGTAAGAACTGTACCATATGAAGTCATTTTGAAAGTTTTGAATTATTAAGGTGCTTTATTTCCACAAAGACAATTTGAATTTCAACAAAATTGAGCCTCCTAATGATAGTGAGTTTCAAATGGTCCATGGAATAAGAAGTTGAAAGTCAATAATTTTGACAATAGTGATTGTAATAAGTACGAGAGTTGTCTGGGAAAAAATCCAGCCATAAATGCCTCTATTTTTCATATTACATGGCTGGAGACTTCCAGGACAGCCCTAGCATGTTTCCAAAGATAGGGATGACTATACTTTGGTATTAGGTGTGTGTCTAGCTACAGTGGTTAATATTTTTGTGGCATTCTGAGCAATGTTGTAACAAATATTATCTAAAACACATAGGGTCAGTATTATGGTCACATCATGGCCTTTCAGAAATGGACCTAAATTATTTAAGGAAGGGTCAATGTGTTCATAGTGTTCAAATTCTATTTTATAAACCTAGTTTTAAAGGTTTTGTTTTTCTTAACTAAACTCAAAGGATATAATATAAATCTACAAAGGTTAATCATTATCCAGTACTTAATGGAAAATAAGTTTTTAAGAAAAAATAATCACATAAAAGGTAAGAGATTTGACTACATAAAAATTTAAAATCATTAGAGAAAATAATCTTATTATCAAGCAACAAGCTGGAGAAATATCTGCTCATATGTATTATCAATATTTTAAATGTGCTTACTAAACTCAGTATGTAAAACCACAAATTTCCAATAGGAAATACACAAAGGCTGTCTATTTTCACAAAAGAACAAAGCACAAATGACAAATGAAAACACAAAAATGCTTAACATCACTAGGAATAAAATTAATGCAAAATTCAACAATGTACCCCCTTAGCCTTTAAAAATAATAAACAAATTTTTAATCACTACCTCACAATTTAGTTGTGGTATGGGGAGATGGACCCTTGTATTGCTGGTCTAGTGTAAAATCCCTTTTACAACATTTCAAAAAAGCAATTTGGCAACATAGTTCAGGAGTTTTAGAAGTAATCCTGCTTGCCCTTTGGTTCATTGATACTATCACTAATATGCAATCCTAAGAAGAAACTACTAAAAAATGTGACCAAAAGTTCCACACAGAGGATGTAATTGTGGTTTGTTATAAGAGCAAAACAGAACAAATCAAAGGGAAACAATCAAAATGTCTAATAAAAAGACAAAGATATAGATCATTCGATACAGCCACACGATGGTTCATTGTTTAACTATTAAAGTTAATATGCATAAAATTTTTCATGATCTAGAAAAATGCTTTATTTTATAATGTTGAATAAAATGGAGTACAAATTTGTAAACGACGTGGTTGAAACAGTAGAAGTAGAAAGCACCCAGTTTTCTTACTACTTAGGAAAGGAACTCAACCAAGATGTGAAAGAAAACATGGTGGAGAGTGAGGATTCCAGTGCAGAGCTCGTATGGGGTGAAAGAGGGCTTTCTACAAGTGGTAATAAATAGTATGTGCAAAGTTAAAAATAAAATCTGAAAACATGTCCATTTAGGAAGTTTGTTACAGGCTTGAGTAGCCAGATGTCAAAAGGTAGTCCGGTCTTGAGTACAAATCTAATATCCACAGATGACGGAAAGCCACAAAGTTAGTACTCTTCACATTGAATCTGATTAGAGGAGTTCAATTATTTGGGCTATTCATTTGTGTATTCATTCATTCTTTGATTGATTCATTCATTTCTTAAATATTTACCAAAGGCCTACTCTGTACTTGGCCCAGAGGGAGGTACGAGGTATCTAGTAGTGAATAAGATAATATGTTCCTTCTGCTCATTGAGCAAACATTTTGATTGCAAGAAAATTTGATTGCAAAGAAGAGACTTATTTGAGCTACTTTAGGTAATAAAACATATGTGCATGGGAAATCAGAAAAAGCTAATCAGAAAAGAGTGAGATTTGGGAAGCCGGGATGGCTCAGTGGGTTAAGCGCTCACTTCGCAGCACCAGGGACCGAGGATCAAATCCTGGCCCCGGCCCATGCCGATCCATGTCCTGAACTGGGGAGTGCCCCCAGTTCAGTTCTCTCTCTGTCTCTGTATCTCTCTCTCTCTCTGTCAAAAAACAATAAAAAAAAAATTTTTTTTAAAGAGTGAGATTTAATGAACTGCATCTTTAAAGCTTTTCCTTAAAGATGACACCTTTTTTCTTTGTGCTACTTCTTTGTCCTCTCTCTACTCACCCCTTTCTTTAAACACCATTTTAATGT
>PVKE010036739.1:0-16245 GCA_004027555.1 Craseonycteris thonglongyai | reverse complement strand
GCAAACATACCAATGAATATAATAAACCTGTGTAGATACTCAAACAATATTTTAAAATTCTAATAAACGTATAAAAATAAATTATAGTTTTACTTAGTGTTTATGAAAAACTTCTGATGCAGTCAAATAATGGCGGGCGCACACAAATTCATGGGGCCCGCGGGCACGGGGTTGGGAATCCCTGATTTAGAACCACATACTCTGAAGACCATCAAGCTAGCTCCAGAGGTGGGTGGGGAATAGGGGCTGTGGCACCTTTGACTGTGGAGTGCTGGGGACAGGCTCCTGTGTGTTGAGACAGGTCAGTAGCTGAGTGATCTGTGCACTCAGAACTATGATGTGAGCAAGAGAAAGTCTAGTGCTACCACAGAGGTATTGCTCTTGTAAGGGAAATATAAACAAACAAAAGAGCAAAATGACAACCCCCACAAAAAGTCCTCCCTCCATTTCTTATAGAAAATTGAACTCCATTGTAATCTTAGGAGACCACCATGGTACATGCTGTCAACCACTGACACTAATCTTATTCTGTGGTGTGTGTATGTGGACATATACGGAAAGTAGAAGTAGTCAAAGAAATCATCATTATGCTACAAACTTGCTATATTTTACTGCTTTACATTGATAACTAGACATTAAAAATTGAGAAAGTGTATTTATGTCTCCCCAAAATTATTTCTGGCTTAGAACAAAAGTATCTTATTGTTCAAAGAATAAAAAAATGATTTGATAGTCTCAAAATGTTAAATTGAGGAAGTAGTTCTATTTTAAATGAGAAGATTCTCCTCATAGAACATTAATCCCACTTTGACTTTACTTCATTTATGACTTGAAATCTTGCATAGTAACAATATTGCTTCCAGATATAAAACAAAGTTGAGCAGGGAGAAAAGTCCTCTTTGAAAGCAGCTCTCAATTGGCATCACCGAATTCAAGAATTTCCAGATGAAGGAAAAAAGCACAGCCTTAACACTCCAATAATGTCATTTTCACAACAGCAAATAATTTACCCTTGCAAGTCACAAAAATATAGTCACTTTAGAGATCAAGGCAGCAAATCTAAGACTGGATGATTCCTCCTTGTGTGAAAATAGTTAATGGTCATGCATTACCCAGCTGATTAATTCAGGCCCTAATTCATCTTGTATGTTGTGTGTGTGCAAAATTTCTTTGGCTGTTGATGAAATTTAAATAAGAGCTCTTAAATACAACATAAGAATGCTGTCCTTATTCAAAAACCACTGGTGCCATTGACACAAACATGCTGTGAATTTATGTTGAAATCCTGAAGTAAATACTCTACATCATTCACATTTATAATATCAGTTTGTATGATTTTAACATGTTCTGTTTTGTACATTTGACTGTCTTACAGGTGTATTATCACAAACTCCATCCAGGTCAGTCATAGCTGCTGCTCAAGCCTATGCCTAATATTTTTTGTCCACACCTCATAACTAGATAATACTATATTCCTAAAGTTTAAGTACCATGAGATTTTCTGAATACAGAGCAAATAAATGAGCAGAGCAAAGAAGTAGGAGAGCAGTAAAATTTTGATATTCAGCAATTGTCTTTAAAATACCTGAAATCCTTTCAGGCTGTGTTATGAATTTTGCTAATAAGACCTCTAATCAAACTGAGTCAGTGTACCTTCTGTGTGCATGTATTGTATATGAATTCCTATTTTAAACATCACACAACTAAACATCATAATCTATAATCACAGCATTTAAGTATCTGTCTAGTGCCCGCACTTTCCTTTAGACAACAAAATGCTTGAATATTTTTCTCTGACACAGGTAAGGTCTCAGTCTCAAGGGTACTTCAATGGGTGGGGTTCTTTCCTTGACATCGTGATTAGGGTACATTCACTGTTAATCATTCTAAGAGCAGCCTATACATTAAAAAAAAATACATATTGTGATTAAATATTGATCTAGCTATCAGTCCATGGCTTCATGAGATCAGAATTGTATTTGTATTCTTCACTACTTCGTTCTCAGCACTACATAGTACCTAGGACAATCAGGGCTCAATAAATGCCTGTCATCAGTTGTCATGTACTCAGTAAATGCTAATTAAATGTATCAGTGACTTTCAGGCTTTTCTTTCAATGGAACCCTTTATTTCAATGAAATCATATGTAGCCACTACAAATCATGTATAAACACTAAATACATGTAGTGTATATACACACACATGTGTGTTGTATATGTATGTATATATGTAAATCATGTCAGTAAGAAAAATAATCTAATTTAAGAATACCTGAAAAGACATTTCACTAAGATATTCAAATGGACAATAAGCAAAGAAACATGAAAATGTGCTATTTTTTCCTTTAACTGGAGCAGTATCTCTTGTCATGACAATAAGTTCCCTCTTTCTCATAGCACAATTTTGAGGGAAAAGGAAATTAAAATTATCATCAGAGAATGACTAGCTACAATAAAAACATTGTAATTATATAAAGTAACTAATGTGTTAACCTTTTTGTGGTAATCATTTCACATCACACATATGTCAAATCATCTCATCGTATACCTTAAACTTATACGATGTTATATCTCAATTATTAAGCTGGAAAGAAATAGTAATAAATTTGTGTACCCTATAAAATATACACCATTATATGATATATTGGACACCAAAATGGCATTTCTAAATCAGTTTTAAATGCACCAACTAATTTTCTTGGAATTCATCCAGAAACAAAAATCAGTTTAAAATACACAATGTATAATAGATTGAATAATCAAACAGTAGCTGAGTTATTTTGAGATTTAGCCAAGGCAACTAAAGCACAAATAGCATTATGGAAAGTAGAGAAAAATATTTGGATATTAACTTAATAAATGTTTTTCTAGGAAGAATTTGCTAAAATGTTTTAATTGGGTTTTTCAAAACCAGAATTTTACATGACTGTCTTAAACTTCTCTGGATTTTGCTGTCATCTTCAATTGAAAATATGAAGTAAGTTACCACCTTTACCCTTGCAAGGTATACTACTAAAACTTTTAGATATTTATATGAAAGCAATTTCAACTGATGTTTAATCACAAAGAATTTTGTATATCTCTGGGGGAATAAAAGCCAAGTCAGCAGATAACTTTGGTATCTCCCGTCCTTGATCTATGGCAAGATCAAAGTCACTGACCAGATTCAGAAGAGCATTTGTTATGAGCAGTCACTTTGGGATGATATAGATTGTCTATGGAGAAAGACAGATTTTTCTATAGGGAGTCTCTGTGTACAGCCATTCTATGAAAATCCAATAATGTTGCAAAACTTCATAAAGTAAAAAACTGTGAGTTTTCTAGATTCGCGTTATTTAAAAACATCAATAGTCTAAGATTTAATACTACATTTTCATATATACTTTGCAAGCATATAAATTACAGTCAACTCCAAGCAACAAAATGTATTTAGAAAAATAACACGCAGGTATTCCAGTTATTAGAGTACAAAGTGTATAAGATTCTTCCATTCATAATCAACGCATTAAGGGGTTAAATACATATTCATCTTAACAGGGGTCTCCAAACTATGACCCGCAGGCCAGATGCGGCCTGCGAGGCCCTCTCATCTGGCCCGTGGAGACCTTTTTATCTGAATAAAATAATATTAAATAAATAATTAAAAACAACATCTATGTTTTGATTCTTTTTTATTTGGACCTCGAGTGTGTAGTCGGCCCGAAAACTGCTGTTTGATAGTTAATGCGGCCCGCAGGCTGAAAAGTTTGGAGACCCCTAAGGACATTTTTATTTGTCTTTGCATAAGAGTTCTAGCAGTTTTCTTAGCAGAAATTTATGACTTTAAAGTGATGTACAGTAGAGCCAAATCATTTGAATTATTAGTAACATACTCTGCTTACTTATTTCATTTGCCTTAATGGTATTTTCAAACCAAATGATTTTTAAAGTATATTTTGCTACCTTTCTTTACCTTTTTCTGACCTATCTCTCCATAATGATGGGATATAGAATTATCAAACTAAAGGACACATAATCGTTATAAATTGTAGGAGGAGAAGATAGAACATTTCAGTAAACGCATCTGGCTAGATGGCTCATTACAAAGCCTGTATCTATTAATATGTGCATGTCTTTGATCTAGGCACATAAATTGATTTAAGAGTGCTGAGTAATTATGCTGGGGTAATTAAAGTTCCCCTGAAATTTCTTAGATCGACCTTTGGTTATAATCTGGATTTTCAATTTGTAAAATATACTATCTTATTAGAAATTAGAGCCATGCCAAGGAATTATGGTTGAACTCTTCATCAGGTAAAATGAACTGAAGATCATTTATTCTTAGAAATTTAAAAGTAAAGGTAGGAGAACAAGGTTTACAATATCATCACTATTAGCAGATATTATTCTGCTGAAGACCAGTAATCAGATGATCAGATATGTATGTGCTATGTGACTTGTAAACAACATGAATAAGAGGAAGTCAGGCAGCACTCTAAAGCATTCTAATGGCTGCTACCTGAAGAGATGCATTAAATCAGAGAAAGTCTTCAATGGTAGTTAGAATCAGATGCTAGCGAACGCCCTGCTTTTCATTAAAAATAATCTGTACTGATGTTCACGGCTCAGGTTTAATTGGTCTGGGGTGGAGCCAAGGCATGTTGGGTTAGGTTTGTTTGTATTTAATTATTTTGTTTTGTTTTGAACTCCCAAGTGGTTCTCTTGTGCAGTCATATTCAAGTGAGAACTGATGTTTTTTTAATTTTTCCTCAGGCCTACATAGCAGCAGCTTCCATTTAAGCTTTACTTCCTGGCTTTGAATTTGTTTGCCTTATTACATCTAGAACCTATCCATGTACTATTAATAACAACCCCAGTATGGTAAACATCTAGGATTCTCATTAATTATTAAGTGTTTATACTTCCTGCCTGGAACTCAGAGGTTAAAATCCTTAATATCTGACATGGCTATTAGGAATCTGTATTTTTTTTTTATTTTTTATTTTAGGAATCTGAATTCTTAATGAGCTTCTCAGTTGCTTCTGATGAAGAAAATGTGTAGACAAACTAAAACAAATTTTGGAGTCATTAGGGCTATAAACTTTGAAGTTGGTCAGAAGAGGTTGGCACAGGTAACCTCAGTCATGACAAAAGGCAAGTTGATAAGTCTGTCATTAAAATAGTACTACTTCCAGGCACTGTTGTGGGGATGACATTTATTGAACATCAAGTATTTAGCACACTGACTGGCATTTATTTAATGTTCAATAAAGGTTACCTTGCCACAGTATTTACCTCTTGGCCCCTATTCAGTCACTCTGATCTATCTACCCTTCCAACTACCTCAACACACATTGGTAAGATGATCAGAACCTAAACTTTCTTTGAGACCTTTTAGCCTCAGATGATTTTAATTATTCCAACATCATCTAATCTTGATGTCAGTTATATTATACATGTTATACAATTCTAAATGTAAACACATAACTATTAAATCCATTATTGGCTCCTATAAAATACTTTTACAAGATGAAAAATAGTTCTACACTAATAAGGAAGCTACTGTGACACAAATAGAAAAGTCTCAAGAAAGTCTAGTATATGGTAGCACCTTGTTCTGCCCTAGAAAATAGTATCCCCGTGAGTCCTGGGTTAAATAGAGGGTAAAGAAAGTCACTTCCTCAAGCATGTGCACTTCCTGAGTTCAAGACGCTCTGAGATTTACTGTTTGTATCCTCGATAGCTGAAATACAAAATTTAAGGTATGTGGGAGAAAGCTTAAATGGCAGACACTCTCTTTTTTCACTTACAATTACAGTTCCTCAAAGAGAACACATTCACTAGCCACGTGGACAAACATTCCAGCTAAGCATTCATGTCACAATTCTGAGCTGGTCTGTTTTGCTTTGGTTGGGTTTATAGTACATAATTATTGTCACAGCTGTGTGAATCACTGACCCTGCCTCCTGTGGCTTGAGTAACAGGGTTGATTTTATTTCCAAAAATAATACAAGATGGGGCAAGCTGAGCCACCCTGTTCTTTTGGGTTAGGGGCAATTTGAGTGACTGGAGTACGTTTAGCACAGTGATTATGGAGGAACGAGAAACCGACAAAAGAAAACTACAATTGGTTATATGGTAAAAATACTGTAGGCATAGTATAATGTTTCACATTGTGACTTACTCAAATGTTTACTTTTAAAATTAAAAGATGAGACTACACTAAATGCTGTCCAAACACTGGTCTTTAAAACATGTATAAACTATATATTAATTTTATCCATTTCCTGTTAATTGCACTACAACTTGCCAATGTTAATATTTTTTGCTTTAGGATTCACATTTTGAATAAGAAAAGAGTAAATAAAAATCCATGGGATTTACTTCTGGTTAATCCATCCCAATTTCCCAGAGAAGAGGAGGTGATGGGGATTCTAGATGGAGATTCGGGGTAGTTTTTATGTCTAGTAATAAATTCTAGGGGATATAATAGAGGGAGATGAGGCATTCCAAAAGTATTCATTGTATTTTAACATTGATATTAATTCTATATAGGTGTTAACATTTTTTAAGGCAAAAGTAAAATGATATGAATGTATATTAGTCATATTTTAAACAACTCATTAAAATTGGGCTACTGAGGGTTGTAAAATAATATGCAAATTTTCATATATATTATTGATTTAGCTGATAGAGGGAAAAATAACAATCAACCTTCCAGATGCCATGATAAATTTATTTTTAAAATGGCAGTTTCTGTAACCAGGAATATGACAAACTAAATATATATAAAAAAATGCTTCTGAGTACATCATACTTAAAAATTCTGGATAAAATAATACTAAAAATAATGTAGACTGAATTGGGTGTTTCCCCATTCTATATAATAAAAGGATATACAGAGCACGTGCTCACTCATAGGACTCACAGAGAAAGCAGCAGCCCAGGCAGGAAAATGGACCTGATTATGGAACTTGGCTATAAAGATTGTATTCCCCCTCAAAAGCAACACAAAACATAACAATCCCAAGCCAGCACACAAAGCTGTCCCAACAAGGGAGTTGAGATAATGACCTGTTTAATCCTTGGCCCTCACTGCAGAGGAAGAAAGATACACATTTGCCATGAGGATTTTTTTTTTGAACCAAACTGGGGGCCTCACCGCATTCGGGATGCACACCCCAGTTCAGCATGTAGGTCCGCACAGGCCGGGGCTGGGATTCGACCCTCGGTCCTCAGGGCTTCAAAGCAAGCACTTAACCTGCTGAGCCAACCCAGCTTCCCCTTCATGAGGATTCTTCATCACAATTTCCCACATACAAAGTTTATGGGTCTGATTTGACCCTACTCGTCAGTCTTAACAAAGCACGCTGTGGGGAAGCCGGGATGGCTCAGCAGGTTAAGCGCTCACTTTGCAGCGCCGGGGACTAGGGACTGAATCCTGGCCCCTGCCCGTGCGGACCCATATGCTGAACTGGGAGCTCCCCCAGTTCAGTTCTCTCCCTGTCTCTGTATCTCTCTCTCTCTCTGTCAAAAATAAAAATAAATAAATAAATAAATAAATAAATAAATAAAAAAAAATATATTAAAAAAAAACACGCTGAAATTTATTCTAAACACAGTAACAGGATGATAGTGTCTTAACACAACAAACACAGGAAGCGAACACAGACACTCTTTGGAAAGGCAATTGTTAAAACTAGGATTTAAAGAAGCACCAAATATAAGATTTAATACAAACAAACAATAGCATGTCACTAAGTACACACTTTCAGGACTAATCATCAGCAAAACAAAATGAACAAAAAAAAAACCCATAGCCACAGATCTATAAACTCTATACATAGAAAGTCATAAAACTTAAAAAATAAAAAAAGTTTAAAAGACATAGAAGGATATTTTGAAAGTGAGTAAAATAAACTATTAAAATTGACAAGACCTGGGGAAGCTGGGATGGCTCAGTGGGTTGAGCACTCACTTTGCAGCACCGGGGACTGAGGATCGAATCCTGGCCCTGGCCTGAGCAGACCCATATGCTGAACTGGGGAGTTCCCCCAGTTCAGTTCTCTCTGTCTCTGTATCTCTCTCTCTCTCTCTGTCAAAAAAAAAAACCAAAACAGTAAATAAATAAATCTTAAAAAAAAAAAAAATTGACAAGACCTGAGAAGCAAACGATGTCTACAAATACAATTTTAATAACTGAAATTTGAATTTCAGTGTCTAGTTTAAACAGTAAAATGTTTATAGCTAAAGATTGAAAGTTAGGCATAAATACATTCCACAAAATGCCATATAGAAGAAATAAGATAGAAAGTGTGAAACATAAATTAGAAGATAATGAGGAGGTCTGAAAGTTTCATAATTAGAATTTTCAAAAGGAAATAATAGAGGAAATACAGGAAGGGCAATATTTGAGAAAATACTAAGGATTTTATTAACTGATGAAAATAATCATGATATCTAAGAATAGTCCCCCAAATTTTAAACAGAATAATAAATCTATACCAATACACGTAAATGATAGGAACATATTAAAACATTAAGAAAAGATGGATGATATATAATGGAAAAAACAACAACAACCAATAACATTACATTGATAGCTGACTGCAGCCTTGATTCTCACAGTGTGTCCAGGCCTTGAGGTCAAAACTGTTTTCATGATAATACTGTATTCATTCCCTCTGTTGAGATAAACTTGCTTTTATTTATGATATACTGATTTGTGTTTTTCATCTAACATTTGGTCAGGCTATTTTAGGGATCTGTAGATTGTGTTGACCTTTTCAAAGAATCCACTCCTGTCTGTTAAGTTTCTCTATCATGTATCCGCTTTGTTGTTCAATTGGTTCTGCCCTTTTCTGGTTTCCTCCCTTCCACTTCCTTGGGTTCACTCTGCTCATCCTTTACTTGCTTTGTAATATAGATCTTTAGGTCCATGGCTTCAAAGTGTTAAAGTACTGAAACTTTTCCTCTGTGAACTGCTTTGCCTGTATCCCATAAACATTGATAAGCAGCATTTTTCTTTTTCTTTTGGTTTGCCATTCCCTTCATAACACTCTCTAATAACCTTTGATTTCATCTTTAACCCCCTAGATATTTTAGTTTTTGATTTCTAATTTAATTTCATTGTGATTAAAAAGTGTATGTTCTCAATTCCTTTAAGTTTATGGAGACCTATTTTATAGGCAAGCATGGGGTCTGTTAGTGAATATATAATGAGAACTTCAAAAGAATATGTGTTCTCCAGTTAGTGCATATAATGTTCTAAAAATGTCAACTAAATTAAGGATTTGCCAATCTTATTCAGATCTCACGTATTTTTTTCTAATTTTGTCTTATTAATTTTATGTTAACATATTCTGCTATATGTTTTGAGGTTCATACACACTGAACTGTTCTATATCTGATTATAAATACCCCCTTTATCTTTGTCTTGAAGACTATTTTATCTGCCATTAAAATTGTTATTCTGGTGTTTTTATGCATATCTTTTACTTTTGTCAGCAAAATAGTCAGGTCTGATACTCTGAAGATCACTGTGTATTAGACTATTTAGGACAGTAAATGTAAGGAATTGGTATCCTGGATGAGGGGAACTTTAGGTGTAGACTCTTCTAATTCAGCAGGACTTATTCAAAGTTAGATTGAAACTGTAAGTTCTTCTCCTTTTCTGTGTGTGGTGGTTTAAAATCGCAGATTAGTTCTCCTTGTATTTACTACATTAATTTTTGTGTATAATGTACATGCATGGTTCCCAAAGCCTTCATTCTATGTTCAGCATTACAAAATGTACATTGTGGTAAGATTCTCTTTTATGAGCTTAGGCTTTCTAGACATGCGGCTCTCACACAACAAGACTTCTTGTTCAGAGAAACAGCTCCAAACTCAAAGGCTTCAGGACTCTCCTTACTATGTTATTATTTTTTAACAATAAGAGGCATGGCAGTTGTTGACTCAGATCACAATTAGCAAATTCAGAGTCTGTGGCGTTGTGATGTGCGGTTTTCAAAGCAACCATAAATGAAGATATTTTCTTGGAGAAGTACGATCATTAGAAAATTCAAGCTTTAATTTTTGGGGGATTACAACCTCTTAATTTGCAAGAGTGAAGTTCAAGGATACCCAACCCACAAGAAGAAAGAGCCCTTTAAACTCTTATTAATTAAATGAAAGGCTGTTTTCCCAGAGTCTTCAAAAGTATTTTTTATTTGAATGAAAGACAAAGTGAGTTATTGTCTAATTGAAACAAACTCTTACAGAATTAAACAACTTGCTTGATTAAATTTTTAGGAGTGTATTTCTTTTCACTCAAACAAGTGGGAATTAAATAAAGATAAAGAGAAGTGGATTGGAAATTACCTATACATACAAAACCAAAGAAATTATTAATAAGTAAAACTCTAGCTCACATACTTCCCGATTTTGAGTGTTATTTTGAAATTCGAATGCTGTTTTGGGTTGAATTGTGTCTCCTCAGAAAGAATATGTTGGAATCCTGAACCCAGCTCCCACCCCTTGATCTGAGAATATGACCTTGTAGGAGGCAGTGTTTTAATGGAGGTAATCGAGTTAAAATAAAGTTATTAGTGAGTGTTCTCATCCAATATGACTGGTGTCTTTACAAGAAGAGGAAATTTGGACACAGAGGCACAGACACAGGGAGAATGACATTCAATGACAAAGATTTTCTTAAGCAGAGATGTATCTATAGCCAAGAAATGACAATGACCGCCAACAAACCACCGGAAGCTATGAGAGAGGCAGAATCAGTGTCCCTCCCAGACCTAAGCACAAAGCAGCCTCAATGACACCTTGATATCTGACTTCAACCCTTCTAAAGTGTAAGACGATGAATTTCTACTGTTGAAGACATTCAGCCTGTGGTATTTTGTTATAGCAGCCCTAGCAAACTAATACAGGAACCTAGACACCTATTTATTTTGCTACAAAAGAGTACTTGGCTGTTAATACTATTTATTTTCTCTATGAAATAATCAACAGCTATATTTTGGGAAGAAAAAATTTGTCAAAAGTTAAAAGCATCTCATTTATTCTAAATCTGCATTTATTTGTAATTATTTTATTTCTGAAATTTCTTTAATAAGAATAGCATCATTGTCATTAAAAAAAAGGCAATTCCTGTATTTCTGTTCTAGCAAGCATAAGATGGCAAATGCCATTTAGAGTCTAACAATTACAAAAATTTTACACATAATATGTCCAATTTAGGACCATAAGCTTCAAGATACTACACCAAAAATAAAAAGTTCTCAGAACAAGTAAAATAAAGCAAGCAGTCAATGTGTGTGTTATAACATCAAACTAAAATCAATTACAACCCCACTTATCTAACACAAGGGGTATAATATAAATAAAGAAGGATTAATGAGAAAATGATCACAGAGAATTACTAAAATAGAACCATATTCTGTATTTATTGATGCCCCAGTTCCTCCCTATTTCTACCCTGGGAATGTGTATGAATAACTCAATCAGTACTAAATATTTCTGCTGTGTGTTTTAAAATATTTTGCTGGCTCAAAATGTTTAACAGCAGGAACCATACAGAGGATGCCAGACCTGTTACCAATACCAAGCAAAAAATAAAAATAAAAAAATTTATATATCTATATCTATATCTATATATGCCTTTAAAAATCAAATCATGGGAAATCAGGATGGCTCAGTGGGTTGAACACTCACTTTGCAGCCCCAGGGACAGAGGATCAAATCCCGGGCCCTCCCGTACCAAACCATATGCTAAACTGGGGTGTGTTTCCTATGTGTGAGGACCCCAGTTTGATTCTCACCCTGCCCCCCCCAGGCTTGGCCCCTGGGTCAAGGGGGGCATGCCTCCTATGAGGGAGGCCCCCAGCCCAGTTTCCACCCTGCTTGGCCCCCGCCCACCTGTGTGGAATGAAACCGTGTTGAAAACTGATGATGTACAACTGTGGAGATTGCTTTGGGCCCTCTCCCTTTTCTCTGTCTCTCTGTTTCAGTCTCTCTGTCTCTGTCAAAAAATACTAAAATGAATCTTTAAAAAAATCTAATCATGATTTTGGATTTGATATGGCTGTTACTACTTGAAGATTAAGCACTCAATTAATATATAATCTAGTAGCTGTGACTCCTTTTACTAGTAAGTTACTAAACATAAAAGTATACATAATTTGAGTGAAATAATTTTGTACTTAAGAATTTTGTTGAATATGATTCACTGATAGACGTGTACCAGCGGTAGGCTTAATCTGTTTTAAACCATTTAACAGAAACCTCTTTGTTGTTTAAATCTAGTTGCTTCCTAAGACAGATATGTTTATTCAATTTTCAGAAGAGACAGCAGCTGCTCAAATTCAAAAATAATAGATATGGGTAATTGTCAATGGCAAGCATGAAAGCTGACTTCCCAATCTTTCTTTCTGCCAAACAGCTGGGAAGCCATAAGGCACGCTCACCAATTTGTGCTCCAGTTCATTGCCATGTGTGTTTGATTTAGTCCTGAATCCCATTCCAATTCAGAAGCCTGCACCATCCACTGATGTATCAGACATGCTGGAAGGAATGCTGCACACATACTGCTTTTCCCAGTGTGGGTGACTCAGTCCTTCAACACCTCAGTGCAGGAGGGAAGCACGCCCTTCCTGAAAATGCCCATTCTACCTAAGAGGATCGGAGTCCCAGTACCCACTCCTCCCTAATTACAACTATGAAGTTTGTCTACATCACAAAAGAAAACAAAACTACCAGAGGACCCTGAAAGCACATGGGTGCTGTAGACAAATTCACACTTGGAGAAGCGGCCGTCCTGATGAGTTTCCTGGTTTTATCTGTGTCCTCTTCCAGGGTGGACAACAGTTGTACAGGAGCACACACTGAGGAGCTGAAACTTTCATAGAAAATCTGCCTATTTCTGGCCCAGGAAAACACTAGTTAGGCCTGAGTATGTGGAAGAAATCCTAGAAGACAGTTGAAAACGAGAAGCCAGCATTCTGTGTGGAAACCCATAAAACTCCCGGCCTAATACTTGGACTACACATACTTTGCACAAACCCAAATCAGTGACACAAACACTTGGAGAACTCGAGTGACATTTGAAGCACCTGCACAATCCCAGCCTAACACCTGGACCTCATAGGTTTAAATCAGATCCCTGAACCAGCACGACCAAGGCCTTGAGAAGACACGAGCTTTGAACGAACCACACCAACAAAAGGTGAACACACCTGAGTCAGAACATAAGCGAGTCGATTGCCTGCAGAGATAAGCCATCAACATTCTCCAGAGAATTATAACAAAACCTGGATTCTATGCAACATAACATTCACAATGTCAAGCATGCAATAAAAAAACACATAACACACCTAAACTGAGGATAATACGAGCCTTTCTCAAAGGAAAAGCCATTAGACACTTGGTTCTGGGATGACTTAGTTTTTGAAATTATTAAAGATGTTAAAGCAGCTGCTATAATTATGCTGAGGTAAAAACAATTTTTTTTGAAATAAATGGAAAGGTAGACATTGTAAGTGGAGAAGCCAAAATTATAAAAGATGAAATGGAAATTAAAAAAATAAAAATACATTGTTAAAATAAAAACTACTGGAAACTCCATAAAACCCATCAACTATGTCTTTAAATTTTGGTAATACTAGCAGTAATAACAGTTCCTGGCCCAGAACAGGCCTGTGAAAATATTTAATGAAGAAATCTTAAAAGGTTGGAAAAGTTAAATATCATATTAAATATTTTAAATAGGTCCTATAATTTAAATGGGCTGAAAAATTAGATAAAAGCACAAAAATTTTGTTTCTAATGGTGATTTCAGTTCTTTATAAGAATTTTAAACCATATTATATTTATTTTTTGAAATATTAAATATTCTCTGTAAAGACAAAATAAACCCATTAAATGTCTTAGATATGTAAAAACATTGTTAATATTGTCCTATGTATTTTAGTTCTGTATGTAAAGAATCTGGAAATCACCACTCTGTTCTAATGAGTAAAAAGCTCCATTTAATTGATATCAGTTAATGTCACCCCAATAAATTTAACAACAACAACAGCAAAAAAGCAAAAAATAAGCTGAATAAACTAAAAAAAAGCAATAATTTATGAAATGCAGTCACAGAACAACTGTACCCAAAGTTGAAGAGACAGACAGGCTAATACAGAGAATCACAACTTACCCTAGCCGGACGTCAGGAGCTGAAATTACTGTTAGATTCCGACCCAGGAGGCAGGGGGACTATAACTGACAAATTGCTGGAGATCAGTGCAGACCAGTCCCAGAATTAAAAATTCCAAGGGACCCAGCCACAAGTGGGCCATCCCTGCCACATGACTGTGAATGTCACTGCCAGGAGCATCAAGCTTGGAGAAAAGCCCGCCACGTTTCCAGCAGTAGGAACCATTTTGAAACGCACTTGAGCTCTTGTGTTCTTCTTAATAAAATGTGCCCACAAGTGAAACTATTTAAGCAGAGCATGACCTGTTGGAGTTTTATCAGAGTCTAAATGACTTAGGGGAGGAAAATGACCCAATTCCAGCCAGTTGTAGCCTTCCACATGGGAGAAGGGAAATACCCAACTGCAGTCCACTCTAGCCATCCTGCCTCCCCCCTCCCCCCCCCACACACAAGGAAGGGAGAGAGAGAAGCACCTGAGCCAGTCACCCTCCTGAGTCACAGGCTCACAAAGGACCTACTCATAGGACCACAGAGCACTTCCCCTCCCCCACACCTCACCACCACATCACTAAAGGACTATTTACAGCAGCTCCTTTTACCCAGTGCATCATGTGGGGCTTTCAGGAAAAACCATACAAGGTGAACCAAATGGCAGGAATCACAGTTTGAACAGGCAGAGCAAACATCAAAACCAGACATGGTAGGGATGTTGGAAACATCAGACCAGGAATTTAAAATGACTATGATTAATATGCTTGGGCTCTGAAGGGTAAAGTAGACGGCACACAAGAACAGGTGAGCGATGTCAGCAGAGAAATGGGAACCCTAAGAAAGGACCAAAAAGAGGTCAAGAACGCTGCAACGGAAATGAAGAACGCCTCTGATGGGCTTATTAACAGACTGGACACAGAGGAGGCAAGGCTCTGAGCTTGAGGAGTGATGAACAGATCTTCAAAAACTGACAAGCAAAGAGAACTGAAAAACAAAACAAAATGAAGCAGAGTATCTAGAGAACGACAAAAGGGCAATGACAAAAGGTCTAAGCGAGCATTTGCCTCAGTAAGTCTGTATGGCTCTCAGTTTCCAGAGTCTGCATATTACTACAGACTTTTATCAAGTCCCTGAGTTGAGAGATGCTTTTGTATTAATGTTTAATTAGTACCGTATGCATGGAAGTATTTCACAACCTTCTCGAAGAACTCTAAGTAGTATATTACAGAGTAATTGAGGATAACATGTATCACAGTTTACCAAAAATGCTTGTGATTTTTTTAAAATCTATTTTTGTATAAGCTGTTCCAAAAATCAGAGTCAAAATCACTTAGAAGCAAAATTTAAATCAGAACAATGATGCACTAGCCTGGTGTCTTTACATATGGAACTGGAATTTTAAATAGTTGGCAGATCAGAAATGAGAAAGAGCATACATAACTATACCGCTCTTGAAATGACTGTATCAGAAGTTGGCATTATCTAATATTTGCTATGGATTCTTACTGATGGCCTCTGGCCAAAGATAATAATACAAGTCAAACCTTATTCAGTGTTTTTAGCATCCCAGGCACTTATCACTTTCGATAGCTTAGAATAATTTCTGATTTTAGCCTGCAAAACATTCCAGTGAAACACTGTTATTACTATCATTTACAGATTGGGGATATGAAAAAGAAATTAAATTAATGACTAAGCTGATACATCTAGTTAGAGGGAGAGTTGGTTGATTTAATGCTTGAGTCTACCGTATATATTTTCCCATTTTGTTTGACTACTTCAACTTAGAAAAATTACAGATCAAACTACATCTCTAAATTATGTGTTAACACAATGTAATTCTATAAGATTTTGATTTTCAAGTTTGAAATAGCAGTTCTGCTATAAATTTATTTATTTATTTATTTATTTAATATTATTATATTTTATTGTTAAATTTAATGGGGTGACATTGGTTGGTAACAATCAGACAGTTTCCCAATGGACAACTCCACATCACATCACCCATGCATCCCATTATGTGCCCAGCTCCCAGAATCAGGTCCCCCTCCAACCCGATATATCTGGTGCCCACTCCCCCCTCCCC
>PVKE010036738.1:0-16245 GCA_004027555.1 Craseonycteris thonglongyai | reverse complement strand
CCCACCTGTGGAATGAAACTATGTGGAAAAGCCAATGATGTGCAACTATGGAGACTGTTCTGGGCCTTCCCCCTTCTCTCTGTCTCTGTCTCTGTCTCTGTATCTCTCTCTCTCTCTCTGTCAAAAACAATAAAAATAAATCTTTAAAGAATGCTTATTGGGAGCAGCATAGAGTTGGGTTTTGCATTTTTATACAACCTGACAATACCTGTGAGACCACTAAACTCTACCTGGGTTACTTCTCTCTGCACCATGGTCTGGAAACTCTTTCTAGGCAGTATGCTGAGAAGATTGTAGGGCTCCCCATGTTTGTTTATTCTCTTTTAAAGAGATAACTATTCTTTGTTAACTGACATACAATGTCTTGAAAACCATTGTTTTATATATTTTGTCCCTGTTTTTTCAGGTGGTAAGGTAAATCTGAACCCTGTAACTCCATCTTAGCTGGAAGCAGAAGTCTTAATGCTTCACTCTTGATGTTATAGTGCCTACAAACTTCTTCAAAGGAACATTCTTGGGTAACTAGATCACAGCTCTTGGACAGTTGAAAGTGCCTGGAAATTTACAAATCCCTGGAATAGGCAGGAGCCAGTGACTGGTTCGGGAGTATGAAAACCTACTTTCTTTGCCTCCAAGTGGAATAAACTCTTTCTTTGTCATTTATTCTCCAGAGCTCCCTGGGACCAGGCTGATGATAAAGGCATACCCATGCTTTTTTTATTCTCTTTTCTGGTCTTGCCTCCCTGGGTTCCTTACTGGTTTCATATTGGAGCACATTTCTAATAACACTTGCACCTGAACCCAAATCTCAGTGTTGGCTTTTGGAGGGCATAACTTAAAAATAACTTGCCTTTTAACCCATTTTCCATTTAGAAAAAAAGGGGAGAGGGGCAGGGAGGAGCTCGCTGCCATGTTCATTTAATTTTACATCAACATTCTCTTTGAGGCTGAAGCAAATCTGACTTGTTTCAATGTGAAAATAAAATACAGAAGCCATTCTTGGAGTTATTTCTAAACAGAACTTGTCTCACATCCTAATGTAACAAAAATGTATATGGTGATCAGCATTTAATAATTTGTGTGTGTGTGTGTGTGGCAAACTTTGAGGGTGAGGTCAGCACTATAGTCCATGAGTTATCTCAGGGTAAATGCTGCAGCTGCAAGCACCACCAGTGAGTATTCTTGGGGCAAATGGGAAATGGGTTAAAATTGCTCTTCTGTAAAACGTTTCTTTAATTGGCTTATTTTGCCTTTACTCCCATGTTTTTTGAATTGTTCACTTGCCCAGAGAACTTTAGAATAAAAGTGTTGAGCTAAATAAACATTTAGAATATATCCAATCAAACTCCCTCATTCAATAAATGAAGCAACTGAGGCCCAGAATGTTAAATAAATAGCTACAATAATCCATGTTTACATACCCTAGGAGTGACAGAGGCAAACTCATAGTCAGGATTCCTGATTTGGACTTATTCAGGTAAAATATGCTCTTAATTTCATAGTGATCAAATTTTACTAGCTGTGGGATAGTGTGTTGCAAACCCTTACTTATGAATATTGGCAGATATAAACATGCACACTTTTTCTACAAGTGCAAGTTTATACTTGTAACAGTTTGATTGCCTTTCTCATTTTATGATCTTTGAACATTAACCCTTGGTGAAGAGTTAATTTAACACTTGCATTTTTAAAAATCTTTTAAATTAAAATCATATACCAAAAACCAATTATATTCACATCTCTCTCTCCACCTCCCTCCTTCTTTCCATCCTCTCTCCCTCTCTGATTCTCTTTCTTTCTTTCTTTCCCTTAGTCATAGGCAATGTGATTTTGAAGTAAAAACCAGAGTCTTTATAACTTAACTGGTGCGCAATGACCCTCTATAGTGTTGTGGTCTTGGGACTGGTGGCCATGTTGAACTTTAAGCAAAGAGAAGGGGAGATACTTCTGGATTCCATATTTTCATCTTTCTTAATGTACTCCTATTTTGTAGCACATCCTTCAGTGGTTTTTTTATTTTACTTTTTGATAGATTTCTTCTTCAACTTTATCTTCCAATTCCTGTTGACTATTTCTGCTATCATATTTTTTACGTTCCAATATCTTTCTTATTCTCCAAAAGTTTCACTTTTACATAGTCTTTTGTTCTTATTTTATATAATGAGTATCTTCTATTTCCTTTAGAATATTAATATAAGTGGCGTTTATTATTCTTATGCTCCCTACATTGACTATTTTCTATAAATTTCTTTTACCTGTTGTTTCCTTTTTTGTCTCATTCATGTTAGATGCTCTCCATACTTTAGAATAAGGCATAAATTTGAAACTCTGAGTGCCTATGTGGAATTTATTTATATTAGGGTGATGTTGACTGGTAAGCTTATTATTAGACTAGGGTTTCTCATCTTTGGCACTATTGATATTTTTGAATTGGATAATTATTGGAGGTGCAGGGGTAAGGGAGTCTGTGCTGTTCTGCTCCTTTTAAGTTGTTTAGTAGCATCCCTGGCCTCTAGGCAGTAGAAGCCAGTAGCATACCTCTCCCCCACTCTCACACTTCCCACTTGTTTACAATCAAGAACTTCTCCAAACACTGCCAAATGGCCCCTGGGGGCAAAATCATCCCTAGTTACTAACCATTGCATTAGGATGATACGAGTTTTGAGATCTTTCTTGAAGGGAATTTCTCTAGTTTCCTGCTCTCTGTGGGAGGAAAATGAACCTGGTTACTAGAATTCAGAAGCCAAGCAGAGCAATGGACCTGGGCATCTCACCATTTAGTATAGGGACTTTGACTTAATCTCTGATGGGCAGAATAGCAGTCTTTCAAAGATGTCCACGTTCTGATCTTGGGAACCTGTGAAGATGTTATGCTACACAGCAGAGGAGAATTAAGGTTGAAGACAGAATTCAGGCTGATAATCAGCTGATGATTCTGTATTACACAGTTGAATTTAAATATGAAAGAGAAAGGCAGCAGAGTCAGTGTTAGATGCAATGTGAGAAAGACTTGCCTGGCCATTGCTGGCTTTGAAGACAGAAGTGGGCCACAAGCCAAGAACTGCAGGCAGCCTCTAAGGGCTGGAAAAGACAAGAAAACAGATTTCCCCCAGAGCCTCCAGAAAGGAATTCAACACTGCTGATACCCTGACAGTAGCCAATGAGACCCATTTTCAAATTCTAACTATAAGATAATAAATTTGTGTTCTTTTAAACCACTAAGTTTGTGGTAATTTATTATAGCAGCCATAGGAAACTAACACAATCTCATTACTTTCAGTGTGGTACTTTACCATTTACCCTTAATCTCTGCCTGATATTTTCAAGTCTAGGGCCAACCTGTGATAATCTCTTCTAGCATGAATCAACAGGTCCTAACTATCTTCTGTCAACCAATCAATCCTTCTGTTTAAAGCCTTACCTTAAACTCCCCCCAAATCATTTAGAGGTATCTTGTACTTCCAGTTCCTAAAGTTTTCTAGGATTCTACAGCAAAAATAGACTTGCTTTTAATATTATTACAAGTAGGCTTCCTGTTTCTCTGTTCTGCTAAATTGATCATCACTCATATGAATTCCTTCTTCTCATAATTTATGGACATATCTTATCTGCTATATCCCTCATTGTTTTTGATCCTTAAGAGTTCATGCTCTTTTGGTTCTTTATTATTTGCTGTTTTGGTCATTTTAATTGGACTTTAAGAAATAATGAAAATAAACACCATATTCAACTACCATATTTAACTAGTTTTATTTTTAGCTGACATTTTATTGAGCCCTTACTGTTGCCTAGATTTTTGAATAAAGCCTCATGTGAGTTTTATTATTTGAGCCATACAATAACTCAAAAGGGGGGGTGGCAACTGTTACTTTCATCCACATTTAATAAATAAAACAAATGCTTGACTCAGGTGACAAAGCTAATATGGAATACAACTGGGAAGGAACCCAAGTCTTTCTGACTTCCAAGACCATTTTCCTAACCAATCTTGTTATTTTTCACAAATTTCATTCTAGAGTAGGGGTCATCAAACTATGACTCACTGGTCAGATCTGGCCTATGACCTATTTTATTAAGTTTTATTGGAACAAAGCCACACCCATTAATTGACTATTGATTATGTCTGTTTTTGTGCTACAATGTTAGAATTCAATAGTTGAAACTGAGACACTCTGGCCCATAAACTCTAAAATATTTACTCTCTAATCATTGGGGAAAATTTGCAGAGTTCTGCCCTAGAAAATAACCTTATTACTAAGTTTTCAGGTCACGGTGTTCCTCAAGTACTTAAAACTTTTATTACTGTATCAAATCAAAGGTCTTCTTTTTATCATTCCCTCAACCTTTTTTTATAGTATAGATATCAATCTTTGATGATGTTTAAGAAAGGAAAATCTCATTTGTGAAGTCTTTCCCATATTCAGTCATACTTGCTCCCTATTCTGTGCTCCTACCTCAATTATTATAATTATAGTTCTTAATGCAGTTTGATTCACATAATAGTTACTAGTTGTAATTTCCCTTGTATCTAGCAAGTGCTGGTGCTGAATAGATATTTACTTAGTAAGTATTTATTAAATACTTTCTAAGTGTCGGTGTTTTGAACACTGGAGATACAAAAATAAGCATGGCAACTTTAGATTAGTATGTATCCTATTTAATTAAGTACAAGTAGAAAAGAAACAAGGTGGAGTCTGGGCCTATGGTTCCTGCAACTACTGCAGCATAATCATCACAAATGCTTGAATAACATCCCAGACCTACTGAATCAAAATCTGAAGTGGTGAGGCCCAGTGACTTATGTTCTTAATCAGCATTTCAGATGATACTTAAGCAGGAAAGTTTGAGAATCACTGCCTCAGTAGATAGAAAAGACTGTTTCTAAATGTGTAAGTATTATGAGAGAGAAAGAACAAATCTCACATAATCTCCCTCAATACAAACCAATTTCTGTCAAAATATGATCTTGTGTTGCCCACTTCTTTCTTTCAAAAGATTACTAAACATGCTTAACTAGAAACTTGGACATTCCTCCCATCTCTCATTGAACATGTCTTTTTCACCACTGAACCCTGAACTTGGCACAATCCCTGGCACCTAGGAGATAGCAATAATTTGTGTTCAGTTGCTGCATATCCAAAGCAAAACCTCTCCAAGTTGTCCTACTATGTAGAAATAGGAGTTTTTCCAATTTTAGGTTGGTATGGTATATGGGTCCTTTGAGTACAATGAAGATAACACACCCAGGCAAATGTTTAGCTAATCTCCATCTTGTTTTCCTTCCTCTAGAAATGCTTCCTTCTTGCTGTCAGGGCTACTATTCTCATAGGAATATCAATTTCCCCCTTAAGGCTAAGCTAGAGACCAAATGGAGCCAAGTGGACTCATGGAAAAGGTTAGACATTACAGATTCTTCATCATGCAAATATTCACTTTCTAGCAGCTTTAGTCTGCCCACAGCCCTGGAGTACATTTTTAAAAGGATTACCTACCTCTGAGGATGATAGATACTCAAGTACCTCCAGTGAGAGTTTATAACAATGGACTCTTGCTGTGCCTGACACAGATCTATCCCTCCCACTAGAACTCTGAATTATTTTGCTGGAGGCTACAACATTCTGAGCAGTTTATTGGGAGTCGCAGGTAGGGATAACTCACCGGGTACAAGCTTAGCAGAGCTGAGCCGCTGCAGCTTGTTCAGCTGGCCTTTGATGCAGACTGGTTAGACGGGTTCTGGATCTATACAAGAACCGGTTTGACTGGCCTGTTATGCCAACATATTCTGGTTTGATTCCATGTTCCACAGACGGTAGAAACCTGTCCAGCCAGTTGAATGAAAGACATATTAGGTTAGCCATTGCACACTGCATATAGCTTAGATGCAGCAGAACTCTTCCACATAGCAGTAGGGTCTAGTAAACTAGCGTGGTCCAGAGAGGTGGCTTCCACTGATTGACTGTTTAAGTTCATAGTTTCAGGGAAAGTCAGCAGTGAAACACCTTCTACTTTTGACCAAGAGCACAGGTTTTCTAAAATTGAAAGGGGTAAGTTAATACATTTTTTGTTATATTTCTCAATTTTCTATGCAATTTTGAAAGGTTGAATTCAATGATGTTTTAGGGAGATGTCTATTTTTAACATGATAATAAGTGTATTATACCTTTTATGTAAAACTGGTTATATATGGTTTTATAACACTTGTATACATGTCACTGATTTGTTTGGATAAAGGTTATTTGGTATATAATACCCTTTTGCTATATATTTTTGTAAGTTGGGCATGGCTATAGTCATTTAAAAAGCTGAGTTGAATAATTTTGCTTAATATAATTTACCTATTAATGATTCATCTTAAGCCATCTATTTCTTTGATAATATCCTATTATGTTTTATAGGTTGTTGTTATACAGTAACAATTTTATATGGCAAATCTAATTGCAGATAAAATAATAATTGCTTTTTTAAAGTGTAAAAAAAATGGTCTTGGCCTCCTTGGTGATCCTAAGCACATTAGAGGAACGATTCACAGCCAGAATTGAGGAGTGTGAAAAAAAAAAAAAAGATTGTGGAATTTGGTAACTGATTAACTATTGGAGCTCAAAAGCACTTGCTGAGCTGAACAGAAAGGAATGAAGACAGGTTTTGTCATGCCTTTTTACATCTGAAAAACTTTTGGGGTTAAAGAAAATTTGGATCTTCCTTGCCTTTATATTATATTTTAAAATAATTCTTTTATGTCTCTCTTTCATTGATTCAATTAATAATTAATTTCTTAGTCATTTGTGTCATTTAAAATGAAAGTTACCAATCCCTTTAGATTTATTGTGGCATACCAAATTACTCCTTTAGTATCAGGTAGAATTGAATGCATGCCATGCATCTTCTTGGGCATTCAACTTAACATAACAGTTTACATATGAGTTTATTTGGAAATTAAAATAATTTTAAACAGATTTATACTGAACATTCTCCTGTTAAAAGTTATCTATAAGCCATTCTTACATGACTTGTCCTTGAACTGAACAATACTAATGCATATTTTCATTGTCCCTAGAATCCTCAATTTGTCAATTTGTTCAAACTCAAAGTCTACAAGAGTTTTTTTAACATGTCAACAATGAATTTTTAAAACGTGAATAAATATCTAGCTGAGATTTTTTTTTTTTTTTCATTAAAACCTTTTGGATGCTTTTTAGTCCTACTCTAAGGCAGTTCTGCCTAAAACTTCTGATATTTCAGTTGAACTTCTAAGAAGCCATGTAATGTTGAATCTGCAAAAGGAATGTGCTGATTCAGCAAACCAAAATTAATTTTATTCAGCATAAGTGATATTCTGACAATTTGGGGGGAATATGGATCAAAATTTTTAGTTGGTTGAATTTTTCCCTTTTCAAGTAGTTTTCAGGAACGATATAGATATATGCCAATAGAGTATACTTTTAGTGTTTCTGGTGAATATAAATTATCACGTATAGTAATTTAAAAAGTTTTAACCATATAGTGTTTAAAATAAAGGGCTTACTGTTTGAAAATAAACTTAATTTGGGATTCTAATTTATTTATTGAGCATTTTTGTCTATGATTTTGAGGAATGCTACTTAGGAACTAAATATATATTTCACAAAAATTTCAAACCTAACTACATTCTGAAGAGGGATTCTACAGTTTTCACTAAATAGGATTTTCAGTTTCAAATATATGAAAATCCTATTAAATAACTTTTATGTATTTTCCATAAAATTGATGCCTTTAAAATATTGATACATTGTGATGTTTTGATTAAAATCAAGGATATATAGATTTATCAATCAAATTAGGAGTGTGTATGTGTATGTGTGTGTGTTTTATATGGCCCTACAGTATCTCAGGGCCCAGGTCATAAAGTGTTCTATTCATTTTAAAATCTTCTAATTCTTTAAGTCTAGTTGGGGATGCATTCCTTTGTCTTTATTCCTAGCAACACAGTTTCATACAGTAACTGTTTTTGTCAACAATGCTAGCCTTCTTAACAACAGTAGCCTCTTTCCTTCCTGAATATCTTCATGTGTTTCCTACCAAAAGCAATTAAAATCATAATATTGTTGAGCTAGAAGGGCTCTTAAATATAACTAATGAATTCAACTCCTCATGTTTGAGTTGAATGAAAGGCTCAAAATGTAGCTGAATCACTACTATACAATCTAAGCATAGATCTGGGACCAGAACATCTGTTTCCTGAGTACCAGCCCAGACTAACAGTTTTTTTCACTACCCTATGTTGACTCTTCTGAATGCTACATGAAATCTAATCTGTTTTCTAAAAGATTTGTAAAATGATAAAATTGTATTATTATAGGGTTATATTAGTCTTTGCTGAACTAAGAAATTATTTGCTCTTATATTTTAGTCTGTATTATTATCGCACCCAAACTTTTTTGTCTTAGTGGCTGAATTTATGGAGTTGCCATTGTTATGAAGGTGACTACCGTTTTAAACTCTAAGCTCTTAATGCCATCACAAAATTTTGTATCAAACTGCTAAGAGTGCTCCCCACATTCCTTCATATTTGCTTCATATTTCCCTTCATATTTGTGGATCCAGCTGTCATTTTCTGACTTAATATTGCTTTAAACTTTTTTAACTGTTTATTTTCTTAGTGCACATGTAGGTATGTATTTTTATTGTTTTAGTCACTCGCACATGGATATAGTTTAGGATTTGCCTAAAAAGTTAGTACATCCAAAATTTAGTTACAACTGACAGGAAAATTTCAGTAAGATTATGAAGACCACAATTTCAGGATTCAAAACCCATGTTAGGTGTGACAGAACCTGTTATTTAAATGGTACTTTAAACACAAGTGATCAAAAATTCTTTAAGTGTTTTTAAACTTTAGGAATTCCAAGGAAATGGGATTATAGAAAGCCTGAGAACCAAAGGCTCAAAAATTTTATTTCTGATTTCTGGAACTAAGTGTTAATTCTCCTAATCCCTTTATGTTTTCACAGGGAAAATCCTACCTGAGGGATATTTTTAAATTTGGTAAATTTAGTTCAGTCCAAGCAACTCTGGAAAATAATCACTTCCATTTGTTTATCTTTAGAGACAAGTGAAAGGGTAGTATATTGAAAACTGTAGGGGCTTTTGAGACAAACTGAGATGAGTTTGAATATTGACTTTGCTACAAACTAGTTTACCCATGGGAATTAGTGAAACCTCTGAGTTCTCTTTTCTTCATCTGTAAATTAGAGAAACTAACACCATTCTCTAAGAATTGTTGGAAGGATTACATGATATATTGTGTATAAAATACTTCGTTAGCATAGTTCCCAGAACTTAGTAGGTGCAGCAAATATCAATATACTTTTCACCCCATTAATAGGATATATAAGAAATCTCAACAAATACCTTGAGTAAGAGAAGTCAAAGCTTAATTTAGAATATATATTTCATTCTTGTCAGAGAGATAAAAATTAAATCAGAAAATTTGAAAAGCATTGAGATCTAATACTAGAAAATATTAAATTAAATCCTTATTAAATTAAATTCTTAAGTTAAAAAAATTTGAAACCCATGTAATTGAATCCAATTAGAGTCAAGAAGTCTTTGTTAAACATATTTGAGAGCAATATTAAAAGGTTTAAATAATTTTTAAAACTTCAGATTTCAATCATCTATGCCAAAGAAGGGAACTAACTGTGACATAGATCAAATTGCACCTTACTTGTACCTAGTAACTGAGCTTTTCAAGGGCATTTTATGCCTATTTATGTTGATTGTCTCATATGACATCAAGTTAGTTGTCTAAGGATTGCTATGAAGGTCTGACAGTTAAGTTTGCGAACTCATCCTAGAAAAAGTGCTACATACCTCACTGGTGAATATCACTATGGTCACCTTCAGAGTGCTTCCCTTGGGAAACTATGCACCGATGCTAAGACCTAAGCCACCCTTCAAAGCAATTTTGGAAATCTTTTTCTGGAATGGCCATCAGAGCTATCATTGTATTACCCTTGATGTCCTTAATTCATCAACATGTCTTCCTTTCTATTTTTCTTTATCTTCAAATAAAGAAAAAAGTAATTGGGGACCACACTGAGGGAGTAGAGAGGGTGTTCCTTATTTGTTTGCTGGTTCAAAAGTTCCTCACAGACAGTGCCCTGTGAGCTGGTACATTGTCATAACACAAAAGCCATTAGTTGTTGGTAAAAAAATTCAGGTTGTTTTCATCTTTTTCATCCAGCCTTTTCAGCACCTCCAAATAGTAAACTTGGTTGGCCATCTGTCCAGGCAGTACAAATTTATAATGAACAATCCCTCTGATATAAAAAATTTAGCAACAACATTTTGACACTTGATTTGGACTGGCAGGACTTTTTTGGTCATGGAGAATTGACTGACTTCCATTGTGCACTCGGATGCTTTGTTTCAGGGTTGTATTGGTACACCCATGTTTCATCAACAGTAATAGCATAGCCAAAAATATCATCTTGCCTCTTCTAAAGGTCTTGGCAAACTTTGACTCTTCTTTGCTTTTGTTCATCAAAGAGCTCCTTTGGGACCATTTTTGATACACACCTTTCTCATGCCAAGATTTTCAGTGAAGATTTTTTGGTTTCTCTATCAATGTGATAAGTGACTGCTATACCTCTCACAGTCAGCCAGTGATTTTGATATAGTATTCGACAAATTTTTGTGATGTTTTCATCAGTTCTGCTCATTACTGGCCGTCTTGACCTCTCTTCATCAGTGACCTTTTCTCTCCCCTCAGAAAAATGTTTAATCCATTTGTACACTGCAGTTTGCTTCATGGCATCCCTATAAACTTGGACTAGCATATGCCTAATTTTACTTCCACTCTTGCCAAGCTTAACAAAAAATTAATATTTATTTGTTGCTCTAATTCAAGCTCCAACATTCTTATAACAGTACACAATAACATGCAACAAGAATAATGAATGCCACTCAGCAAGACACCACCACACATTGACACAAACACAGCTGTGAGACACTAATATACCAAGGTTATGAATCTTTACCAAGTTGTTTGTACAGTGCTGCCAACATAATGCCAACAAGTACATAATGGCAAGTTCACAAACTTAAATGCTCTAAGGGTTATGTTCTTTCTATATAAACTGAACTATTCCTTCAAGGTTCTAGAATATGTTTTTTTCCTACAAAAGATTCTCTTGCAAATAAAATTTATTGTTGGTCAGTATTAAATTATATTTCATTACCTTAATAGTAAAGGATAAGAAGAGTGAGTTCAAAATGTTTTGGGTATAATAAGTAAGATAGAATAGGATTTAACTTTTTTTTTTTAAGGTTTATTTTTTTATTGTTTTTGACAGAGAGAGAGAGAGAGATACAGAGACAGAGAGAAGGGGGAGGGCCCAGAGCAGTCTCCATAGTTGTACATCATTGGTTTTTCCACATAGTTTCATTCCACAGGTGGGCGTGGGGCTGCACAGGGCAAGAACTGGGCTGGGGTCTCACCCTGGTGAGAACTGAACTGGGGGCACTCCCTAGTTCAGCATATGGGTCTGCATGGGATGGGGCCAGGATTCGACCCTCAGTTCCCGGGGCTGCAAAGTGAGCGCTTAACCCACTGAGCCATCCCAGCTTCCCCAGATTTAACATTTTTTAAAACTAATATTAAATTAGCTTCAGACCCACTAGTTGTTTAGCAGATGGAGCCAATGAGCAAAGTTCACATGCAAGGTATTTATGAAATGTATGTCAGCAATCAGAAGGCAGTTCAGAATAGTATGAAAAAGCTTTCTAAGAGAAGAGCAGGAACTAAATTATGACTTGATATTAGAACCAACAAATAGATCCACAAACTGATCATATTGAGCTCTTGCAAGATGTTTAAGTGCTATACAAATAAGCTTTGTGTTGATAATATTATATAAATTTATACCGTTGGTAAATGAATTCCTTCTCTTAAATTGAAAAGTTCGTATGTAGGTGGTATACCTAAAGACAAAAGTTCTACCTACCAATTAAACCCACTAATTATACATTCTTATTAAAGCCACTTTATTAGATACACAAACAATTTAATCTTATGTGACTATTCACTAAATTAGTATTTAGTTTGCATCTATTTTCACACATTTACAGTGGATATTACTACAAACAATTGAAAAGAGGGCAGGAAGTAAAAAATTTTAATATATTTTTAATGTTTCTATATAAATAAAGATGCTTCTCAACTTAGGATGGGGTTATATCCTAATGAACCCATCAAAAGTTGAAAATATTGTTAAGTTGAAAATGCAGGGAAAGCCAGGTTGGCTCAGCGGGTTAAGTGCTCGCTTTGAAGCCCCGAGGACAGAGGATTGAACCCTTGCTCTGGCCCAGGCAGACCCATATGCTGAACTGGGGTGTGCTTCCCGAATGCGGTGAGGCCCCCAGTTCAGTTAAAAAAAAAGAAAAAAGAAAGAAAATGCATTATCTACCACACTTTAGAGCAGCAGTGTCCAAACTTTTGGCTTCCCTGGGCCACAATGGAAGAATTGTCTTGGGAAGCATATAAAATACACTAACACTAATGACAGCTTGTGACCTAAAAAAAAGGGATTGCAAAAAAAATCTCATAATTTTTAAGAATTTGTGTTGGGCTGCATTCAAAGTCCTGGGCCACAGGTTGGACATGCCTGCTATAGAGTATCGGTTGCTTACCCTAGTGACCACATCACTGACTGGTACTATGGCTTGCTGCTGCTGCCCAGCATTAGGAGAGAGTATAATATTGCATTTTGCTAGCTAAATAAAAGTGTGATTTCTACTGTTAATAAGTAAATGCACATCACTTTCGCACCAGAGTAAAGCCAAAATATCATAAGTCAAACCATTGTTAAGTAAGGTATCATCTGTAGTTAATTTACACAATTTAGGACTAACAGCCAAACTTACTATACATCAAAAGTGAACTGGAAAATAGAGAACATTATAGCTCATCATATTAAAGACATTTAGCCCTAAAAATAATCATAAAACTATTATCTTAGAAGTTATTATTGCAGACAGTAAAAACATTACTAGCATGGCAAATATTTAGTTTCAAAGTTCTGTCTTAAGTCTATTCCCTTGAAAGTTGTTTGCCTATGGTTTCTACAATGATTTACATTAGGAATGAGAAAAGCTTCCTCCCAACACAAAACCATTTTAAGTCTACTGAATTTCTGAATGAATCTTGAAACACTGAGAAGTCCAAGATCGACAACTTTATATAACTTGCAGTACAATATTTTTAGAGCAATTTAGAGAGTTCCATGATGGAGTCTCCTATAAAACATTTATATTTAATATATATAGGTCAAAACTTGGAGGGCAGGGATCTTCTAACTGAAGTATATGAAATACATATTAGATAGTAAGATCATTTACTTTTTTTGAAAATACAAACATTGTTATCAATTTTTAATTATATAAAAAGAACTGAATGGTAAATACCATCTATAAAGCATTTTAGTGCGCTATTAAATTCTGTTCTAGTCACTTTCCAAGCAATTGTACAACAAAATTTTTTTTTTTTTAAGATTTATTTATTGTTTTGACAGAGAGAGAGAGAGACAGAGAGAAGCGGGGAGGCCCACAGCAGTCTCCATAATTGTACGTCATCAATTTTTGACATAGTTTCATTCCACACAGGGGGGCAGAAACCAGGCCAGGGGACTCCCACATGGGAACCTTACACCAGTGAGAACCGAACTTGGGGCACTCCCCAGTTCAGCATATGGAGCCACACGGGCGGGGGTCAGAATTCAATCCTCGGACCCCAGGGCTGCAAAGTGAGTGCTTAACCCGCTGAGCCATCCTGGCTTCCTCAAACAAATATATATTGCTCAGGAACAAGTATACTGTTTTTTAACTATAATATAGAACTAACCACTGGAACCTGGCTGTAGGCCAGAAATCTATACACTGGACCTGGAAACTGGCTACACCAGAACATGGCTCCAGGCCATTTAGCAAGATAAGCTGTTCAGTCCATTCCAGCATGAAAATACCAGTTTCTTTTCCCATAGTTTTGCTTTTTAAGACGTCAGTGTTTACTTCTTTAAGATGAATGACGTTTTCATGTTTAATTGTTATCTCTTAGTTTGAATTCTCCCTGGAAAGTAGAGCCTAAATCCATCAGGCTTTGTGCAAATTCTATATTTGGGAAGTTATCCCACGGGACAGAAGTGGGGGATCACAAGAAGGAAATGGGGAGGAAGGAAAAGCCAATACAAGCTGCATGCTGGAGTTTATCCCCAACTATGGGCAAATGGGGCTCAATCCGAGCACCTTCTTAGGAGCCATGAAGCTGAAGACATGAAAAAGGAGCATTTATCCACCAGTTCTGACTTCTATCAGTTAAGGGTTACCTCATGAGTTGTTAATTAATTCACTGACTAGATTGTGCTTCTATTTCCAAAGGCTTCAGAGAAGCTCCCAGGACAAAAAGTCAGGTGAGGGACTATCAGGTTTCACCTGGTCACCACAGCAATGGCTGGAGTAAGTA
Source organism: Craseonycteris thonglongyai (assembly GCA_004027555.1). Classification (NCBI taxonomy): domain Eukaryota; kingdom Metazoa; phylum Chordata; class Mammalia; order Chiroptera; family Craseonycteridae; genus Craseonycteris; species Craseonycteris thonglongyai. The sequence goes on along the minus strand of PVKE010036738.1, from coordinate 1,748 downwards.
GAGCCCCAAAGCCATACAGAACATCACTGTTATAGGACAGATAAGGTCAAACTTCTTTTTCCTTAGTTTACCAATATAATTTTAATACACTATATAGCTAAAATAGATTTTCTGAGAAAGGAGTACAACAATTTCAAATGGAAAGTGAGGCATGTTAGCCTATTTTCGTCTGATGCATTTGATCCATTCCCCACAAAACCTGAAATGCACTGAAATTGATCATCTGTGAGAAAGGTATTTTCTAATAAACTACATTTCATTTCCAGTCAGCAGAATGAACAATTAATGTGTACTCTGAAAATACTTTTATGTCCATTATTGACCCAAAGACTTTATTGTTTAAATTTACATTGGTAAAATTATAGTAAAAACAAATTGACTACATTGGACCTTTCCTATTATAGTGAAACACAGAATTTTGAATAGTACAAGTTTGTCTTGGACTGTGTCCAAGAGGTCTGGTTACGAGAACTAATTCATTATAACCTATAATGTGATCCCAGAGCATGGCTCTGAAGAATACATTAGACAGAGGCTCTAGTTGAATAGACTAAAAATAGAAAACTAAACAGCCAATTATGTGCTTTAATTAAGTAAATATCATATTTGTTTATATAATGGTAGAAATAGTTTAAAGAAAAATAAGGAAGAAATACATACAAATAAACAAATTTGATTAAAACAGATCATCTTTTCATTGAACTTCAATTGTTAAAATAAAACAATTACCTATTTAAAAAATAGCCCTCTTTCTTAGAAGGTGGTTAAATTAGATAATGAATCAAAAAGGATGAAATCGGGAAATTAAACTGAAGAGGGCATAGAAACGAGAAAAAGTGAGGATACACACTGCTGAACAAAGCCCAGTAATAACAGACACTATTTTCAAAAGGAAAAATCAAATATACTCAGATCCTCACTGAATTAGCTCAGATCACAATCAACTTAATACCAATACTCTCTTCCTTAGACTTGGAGCTGAGAAGATCATAAATCTCTGTTAAGTAAATGATTTTTTACAAACACAAATTTCTGAAATAAATAAATAAATTCATTTTTCCTTTCTATACAATTTTGCAGTTGGTCTAGTAGATGATTTTTAAAGTCCCTTGGAATAAAATAGAAATAGCAACAATATAATAATATTACCTGACTTATTTAAACTTAATTGTGTGAATCAAATATGTATGTAAAAGCACTTAAATTATCATTTAATCTCTTCTATAATTATAAATTTCTCACAATTTATATAGCAATTTAACTAGCACTTGGAGCAATCTCTCTGTTTAGCTGTAGCTCTTAAATCTATTAACAATGGTTTCTTACACTGTTTCGATATATATACACATTCATTCAATCCTATCAGTGCTGTGAAATACCCAAAATATATATTATCTTCATGTCATTAATAAACAATTGAGGCACAGAAAAATTAAATTATTTGCTCAAAAAATTGTAACTATTAATTCAAATTCATTAATTTATAAATTCAGTTGAGCTGCTGCTGATTTTCCAACATCAACTTATACAAATACATCACTATATACAGTAGACTCTCAGTTAACTGGTAAAATCTCAAGCAACTGGTTTTGCTGGTTGCCTGAGTTCCGGTTAACAGAGTCTACTTACATTTATCTGGTACCTACCAACCCCCATGGGTGCCAGTTAACTGAGTCTATTGTACTTAGTTTCAGAACTCACAATGATACCCCACAACCAAACCTTTGCATGTGTCTTCTGCTCCCAAT
>PVKE010036737.1:0-16247 GCA_004027555.1 Craseonycteris thonglongyai | reverse complement strand
CTCCTTAACCCGTTCCAGATTTCTGCTGAAAGAGGGATACACAAGACAAACAGTAATTCAGATGAAGGGGAGGGAGTGAGGAAGGTCAGAAGGACTGCCCCACCAGAGGCCTTTACTTTCCCGTGCCACCTACCCAGTTAGTAGCAGGAGGTTAGGCTATTTCTTCCCCGTGACCCTGCCTTCCTTCAGAGTCCTCCTGAGCACCTGCTGGTGACTCTATTTCCGCTTTTCTCACCTCACTGCCACCTTGTGTGTGTGTTCCTCTACCATCTGTTGCCATTTTTCTAAATCCTAGGTCTAAACTACTAATATTTTACACAGGTCCAAGTTTCATGGTGTTGGAAAACCCTGCTGATCTTGTTATGATTTTTATTGTTTTATTAAAAGTTCTTTGGGAACTCCAGAGGAAGAAAAACTAATGTTACAAAAGGCACCTCAGTCTGAGCATATCAACCTCTTTTGAGGCTCCTTCTCAAGGTTCTTGTACTGAGAGCTTAGCAGTATCCAGAGAAACTGAAAATTCTTGCCTGAAAACAGTAAGCCTTCCCTCTCTGGTGTAAGGTTGTGGCAGTTAGAACCGTGAGAGTGGCAGTGGCCTTTCTAGTAAGCTACATGGCACTTAGATGACTTGGGGGCCAAATATCTGTGAACTGGAAATCTTGTTAGGACTCCTTGAAAGTTGCTGTGAGTTTATGATAAGATTTGCTAACAGGTCAAATCAGCTATTTTCTGACTTGAGGATACTGAGTTGTAAAGATATGTGTAGCTTGCTTAAGGTTTCAAACACAGCTACTAATGATTCCAGTATGAGAATTGCTCTCTTGCCTCCTAGGCAAATGATCCTGAAAACATTTTCATCTGAAGGAGACTAACTCTTATTTGAACCTCTCAACCTATAGTTATTCTGGGCTATAGAACAGTTATGGTGGTTCTTTTCTCCAAGATAATGTTGATCTGTGCTCACTATAGAAATTCATACAGATTATTGAATCTCTGACTTCCTAAAATCATTGACATCCATTTTGGGAAGGTAGCTACAAGATACCACTCCAAAGCCTGAGAGAACCAAATCCTAATCCTGAGGTTTTGAAAGGAGGTGCATGACTGTTCCAGAAAGATTAAATGTAGCGTTAACATTCTCACTGATAAGCAAGAATTTTCTTGGGATTGGACAAGAAGGGCAACAAGTTCTAGAGATAACAGCTTTCATGAGGATTGTGACCTTGGATGCTGGATCTGTTAAAGGGAAGGAGAAAGCTTCTGGACTATGAACTCCCAGAGGACATAGATGGTTTTAGTCTGCATTTTACACAGCACAACCTAGCACAGCACTACAGTTAAGGTATCCACCTATATTTATTGATTGCATGCTCACATAAATGAACTGTTTGGAGGGATAATCCCATGAACAGAGCAATAACTTTAAGAGGGCTTTGAAAGAGAGAAGTGTTCTCTTTTGCTTTAAGTACCAGGCATTATGCTATCAGCTGATTTTAAGGTGGAGACTGAGAGAGATGAAAAAGATAAAGCTTGCCATAAAGATCCTTTAGTTTACATATACTAATTTAGTTAGTGTTCATAACAGGTTAGGATTATTAGTTCCATTTTTATTTAATAGATGGTATAACTAAGCTCAGAGAGGTTAGGTATTTTATCTGAGCTCAGCTAGCACAGCTAGCAAGTGCCTGGTCTCTCCAATCTGAGCCTGAAGCCCATGCTAACGCTTCCTTTCCCTACAGCCCAGAATAACATTCCTCCCTCCTTTAACTTCCAGGTATCAGACTCTGGTGGGTCCCTAAAGGATTCCTGACAGGGAGTTGCCATCCCTTCAAACCTCCCACCCCACCCCATTCCCATTCCCACCGCAATGAATCATTTTTCTGCGGAACGCAGGCCTGGAGCCAGGTGAGGCCAGAGCCTCCATTTCAGGGGCTTTCTCTAGACTCCGTTGCTGTGGTTACCTCCAGTAGAATCTGTTTCAGGAAGAGGTTTGTCTGACTGCACGGACAGCAATGCCACTCATCACTGAAGGAGGGCAGAATCCGGGGCTGGGGGCCACACGTTGAGAGGGGTGGGGCCAGGGGGCGGCCCCCTTGTGACCAGACCTAAGGAGAGGTCAGGAGAGAAGGCTGGCTAAGGAGCGCCTGGACAGGAGAGGCTGCTGACGTTCTGAATCACGCGCCTGGGGCCCAAGGTAACCCAGACCTTTTTAAACAAACAGCGGGGCTGGGGGCGCTGCGTGGGCGGGGGAGGGAAGGGGCAGGGACTTCGCCGGCTGAGCACTCAAGACGCGAGCGGCGAGCGGCGGGCGGCGAGCGGCGAGCGGCGGGCGGCGAGCGGCGGGCGGGCGGGCGGAGTGGCGTGAGAAGGAGTCTGAATTCCTGTCGGAATTATAGGGAATGAAGGTGCTGAAGCAAGAAACGAGGTGAAAGGAACACAAGCGCGAAAGAGCGCGAGAGGCACAAGAGCGTGGCTGAATAGAAGACTGCACTTGGAGGTAGGGGCAAGGGTGGAACACAGCCAGCCCCTGAAGCTCAGGTAAGGTGGGAGCAGGGGGACATTTTCTTCTCCTGCGCCCATTTTCTATAGGTAGCCCAGCCATTTTTAAGGTAAAATGTTGACCCAAGTGTGTTTTAGGATATAAGGAATGAACGTCAGAGGAAGCTGTACCAAAGTGAGGCTGCGCCGGGTGCAGGAAAGGCAGTCAGAGGGTGGCGCCTTTTTTAAAGATTCCCTCTCTGCACCCGAAAGCTCAGGCCATACCCCCGCCCCCACTTTTTCCACCGTCCGTCTGCCTGCCTCTCTCCCACCCCGCACCATTCCCCTCCGCCCCGGGCACAATGCGATCGCCTTTAAACCAGGTAACCAACCGCCTCGGTCTCCACACCAGCTCCAGGAGCCTCTGAATAGAGGGGGTGGGGCCCGCCGCTGCCTCGGCTGAGCTCAAGGGCCGGTGGGAGGGTCCCGGGAGCGTTAATGGCCCGCCGCGGCCATGACGCCGGCCAGATTATTCACAGGCAATCCCGGTCTTATTCCATCTACAGTGGCAGCTCGTTTCCAGGAGCATTACTCCCCATACCGGGTGTTGAGCTGATGGCCCAAGTTCCAGAAGCTTCCTTGCCCTCCGGCTCCGTGGTCTGCTGGAGCTCAGGAGGTGGGGGAGGAGCCTCGCCCGAGGAGGCGGCTGAGAAGGCGGGGGACATGGAGGTGGAGGCGGTGGGGACGACGGAGGCGTGCGTTGGCCCAGGAGCTGAGGAGATGAAGCTGGAGCCATTACAGGAGCGTGAGCCCGCGCCTGAGGAGAACCTGACGTGGAGCGGCAGCGGCGGCGACGAAAAGGTGCTCCCTTCAACCCCCCCATGCTGGCCCAGCAGCTCCTCGCCCCCTTGCCCGCGCCGCAAGCCCCGCCCTCGGCCCCAGCCCCGGGCCCGCTCTCGAGGCCCTCCCGGGCTTTCAGCCCCACCCCCGCCTCCAGCCCATCCTCCGCCGCCGCCGCCGCGGCCCCGGCCCTGGCGCAGACCTCAGCGTAGATCCTGGCCGGCTTCCAGGCCTCGAACACGGCAAAGCTGTTTTGGTGACTTAGGCGGCTCTGGAGATCGAGGTGGCTTTGGGGATTGGCTGCTGGAGGTGGAGTTTGATCAGGGTCCCACAGGCTGCTCTCATGTGGAGAGCTTTAAAGTAGCAAAGAATTGGCAGAAGAACCTTCGGTTGATCTACCAGCGTTTCGTTTGGAGTGGGACCCCAGAGACTAGAAAGCGTAAGGCAAAGGCGTGCATCTGCCTTGTATGTAGTACCCATGTGAACAGGCTCCACTCTTGTCTCTCCTGTGTCTTTTTTGGCTGCTTTACTGAGAAACATATTCATAAACATGCAGAAACAGAAAAGCACAATTTAGCTGTAGACCTCTATCATGGGGTTGTATATTGCTTTATGTGCCAGGATTATGTATATGACAAAGACATAGAACATATTGCCAAAGAAACAAAAGAAAAAATGTTGAAATTATTAACGTCCACCTCAGCAGATGTTTCTCAACAGCAGTGTATGGCATCAGGTGTTGAAGAGAAGCAATCAACCTGTGAGTCAAAGGAAAGGCAGCCCAAATTGGTGAAACCCAAGAAAAAGAGGCGAAAAAAATCAGTCTATACTGTAGGCTTGAGAGGTCTAATCAATCTTGGGAACACTTGTTTTATGAATTGTATTGTCCAGGCACTTACTCATATTCCTCTATTGAAAGATTTCTTTCTCTCTGGCAAGCACAAATGTGTAATGACAAGCCCCAGCTTGTGTCTTGTCTGTGAAATGTCTTCACTTTTTCATGCTATGTATTCTGGGAGCCGAACTCCTCACATACCCTATAAGTTACTGCACTTGATATGGATTCATGCTGAACACTTAGCAGGGTACAGGCAGCAGGATGCTCATGAGTTCCTTATTGCAATATTAGATGTGCTGCATAGACACAGCAAAGATGATAGTGTTGAGCAGGCAGCCAGTAACCCCAACTGCTGTAACTGTATTATAGACCAAATCTTTACAGGTGGCTTGCAGTCAGATGTCACATGTCAAGCTTGCCATAGTGTTTCAACCACAATAGACCCATGCTGGGACATCAGTTTGGATTTGCCAGGCTCTTATGCCACATTCAGTTCCCAGAGTCCAGAGGGGGCTGATAGCACAGTGTGTAGGGATGACCGTGTACCAGGAATCCCCTCACTCACAGACTGCCTCCAGTGGTTTACAAGGCCAGAACACCTAGGAAGCAATGCTAAAATCAAATGCAGTAGTTGTCAAAGCTACCAGGAGTCTACCAAACAGCTCACAATGAAAAAATTGCCCATTGTGGCCTGTTTTCATCTAAAGCGTTTTGAACATTTAGGCAAACAGAGACGGAAGATTAATACTTTTATCTCCTTTCCCCTGGAGCTGGACATGACTCCATTTTTGGCCTCCACTAAGGAGAGCAGAATGAAAGATGAGCAACCACCAGCAGAGTGTGCACCCAATGAGAATAAGTATTCCTTGTTTGCAGTGATTAATCACCATGGGACTTTGGAAAGTGGACACTACACCAGCTTTATCCGGCAACAAAAGGACCAGTGGTTCAGCTGTGATGATGCTGTCATCACCAAGGCTACCATTGAAGACTTACTCTACAGTGAAGGGTATTTACTGTTCTATCACAAACAGGGTCTAGAGAAAGAATAGTCTTACCAGACCACTTACCAGCAAAAAGTAAAAGAAATGAACAAGCAAGATCCTGAAGTGACACACAATCCTACCTGGAATGGACAATGACAATACCCATACAACAATGAGCACCTCTTGAAGTATCACAGAACTTGGAGTTAACAATGAAAGAAACACCTGTTTGACAGTTAGCACCTTGATATAAAGAACATATTTTACCATGACCTGTGGGAATAAAAGAACACTAACTAGTGACCATTCAGCCTTAAGAAATGGGAGGAGGGAGAAGAGTTAAAAAACGATCACATAAAGCATAATTAAAAGAATGTTTTAGGTGGAAAGAGTGGGAAATAGAGATGTTCTGGCACTGTATGTTATTTGTTTCTGTAAAAATACTGTAGGAAATTGGAGTATTCTTTCATTAACAAAAACCTTCACAATTGGTGTTCCAGCCCTGGTCAGAGTTTGAAAAAATGTTTTAAAAGAAAATTTAAAAAGCTTTTAAAGAACATTTAAAAAGGAAAGAAAACCTTTAATTTTCAAAGAAAAATGTTTTTAAATATTGAAAAAATTTAAGTTAGATGTTAAATGTTTTGAAAATTGAAGGTGTTTTTAGTTTAAAAATTAAAAATTATTAAAATAAGGCTGAAAATATTTTAGAAATTCTAAGTTTAAAAAGTGAATAAAACAAGGTAAAATTAAAAATGAAAGTTTACAAAAAAGTTAAAGTTAATTAGTTTTAAAATTAAAAAGGAAACTTAAAAGTTTAAATGACAAAATGTTAATACAAATAAATACAGTTAGAGCATAAAGTATGTGATGTGTGTTGAAAATCAAACTTTGGCAAAATTCATGCAAGTTTAATTATTAAAATTTCAAAAAATACAGAATGGAATGAAAATCAAATTTTTGTTATTATTATTACAGTGTTTATCAGATTGTAATGTAGTTAACTATGTGGACATCTAACCTCCCATTTTGGTCTTCATCCCAAACTTAGCACAGTACGCCGTACACACATGATACCGTGAAGTCCAGCGCAATGACTAATACATTAATTCCTTGGCATCAGTTATTTTATCAGATTCATTTACCAGAACATTAGGGAATGTAATAAGAGTTAGATTGATGGGTGAAGAATATCCTGAAACATGGGGTAATGTGAGTATGGCAGCAGAAACTTTGATAACTTAATAGTTTTGTAGATGGATAATACTGGATCTGGGACACCAAGATGAAATGGAATAATTTTTTTTCAATTATAGTTGACGTTCGGTATTGTTTTATATTAGTTTCAGGTGCATAGATAGCATAGTGGTTAGACATTTACATAATTTAAGAAGTGATCCCCTGACTAGTCTAATCTAGTACCCACCTGGCACTATACATAGTTATTACAATATTGTAGAGTATATTCCTTATGCTGTACTTGACATCCCTGTGACTATTTTGTAAATACAATTTGTACTTTTTAATCCCTTCACCGTTTTTGCCCAACCCCCTACTCCCCCACCCCCAAAGCTGGCAACCATCAGTCTGTTCTTTATGAGTCTGTTTTGTTTGAAAAATCTAACTTATGTTTAGAGAAAAGTTTTAAAAAGAGAATTTAGAACATGTTGAAAAAAATGCAAAGTTAATTCAAAAGTTTTTAATTTAAAAAAATTAAAAAGGAAAAATTAGAGAGTTAAAATATCCAAAGTAATTTAGACAAATTCAGTTTCAAATTAAATAAAAATACTTTAAATATTTAAACAAAAAGGATAAAATTTAAAAACCTTTAAAAATAAAAACATTTAAATAAAAATTTAAATAGAAAAATATTGAAATTTAAAAACTTAAAAAGGTTTTTTTTTTAATCATCTTAAAGTACATACGGGTATGAAAGAAGTAAATGAAGGAGACAGGATAAGACAAAGGGATTTGTAGATATATATTTTTTGAGTTTTATGTTGAAACAAATAGAAGTTTGTAGAAAATAGAGAGTTTATTCAACATTTTGCCATTCATTTGTGAGATCACTGCAAGACCTCACTTCTAGTCCAACTTCCACTTTTAAGTTCCATACCCCATCTGACTTCCTAAAGAAAGTAAACTATTTTTTAGGCAGAATCAACAGCATCTGAGAAAGATGAATATAGTAGGGACTGTCTCCCATGTAGAACTATATTATTCATACAAATTATTCCCTTCTGAAAAGGGGTATTTGACAATTTAGTGGCTTAGGGATATTAGATCACAACTGTGAAGCTCTAGCCTTGGTGTTAGAGCCCCATGACCTGACTGAGGAAGTGGCAGGGGTCTATATCTGAGGACTTCCCACCCTCCTCTCTTCCTCTTACATCTCCATGAAGAAACATGACCTTTAAATTTCCATAGTAGAGATATGGGATTGTGTTTGGTAGTCCTACTCTTACGTTCTTCCTTATTTCACCATTCATGCCTGGTTTCCTGAACCCCTCACCTGAACTTACCTACATCTCTGAGTCCCAGCCTGTAGGGCTCCTTCCTTGACTATTTGTGGTGATTTCTACTCTTTCAAAACTCAACTTACAGATGACTTCTCTGGAGCCTTCTCTGAATGCTCTAGGCAGGTAGAAATGGGAAAATTGTCCTCTCTCACCTGTGTATCCCTCTCATGGTGCCTCCAAAGTACTTTGTCTGTACCTCAGTGATAGTACTTACTCTACTGTGATTCTACTGCAGCTTTGTGATTGTCTGCCCCTCTGTACCAAGCATTCTAAGAATGGGGGCCAAGCCTTATTCATTTATGTGTTAATAAATGGTTGTTGGATGCAAGAATGGTTTCAGTTTATTTGTTTTATTCACTCTCTCAGTAATACAGTCTCACTCTCATCCATCAAGCCCAAAGACTATGAAATGCTACTCAAGTTCAGAGGATGGCTTAAGGAAGGAGCTGCTCAATGAGGAAATAGCCAGGTTGTGTGGAGGGAATCCCAAGTACAATGCAAAGAAAAGCACAGACCTAAAAATTGAAGGGGGAGGGCCCAGAGCGGTCTCCATAGTTGTATGTCATCAGTTTTTTTGACATGGTTTCATTCCACATGAGTGGGGGCCGTGTAGGGCAGGAACTGGGCTGGGGGCCTCCTGTATGACAGGCACTCCCCTTGAACCAGGAGCCGAGTCAGAGGCCGAGAACCAAAATGGGGGCCTCCCGCATGGGAAACACATTCCAGGTAAGCATATGAGGTCAGCATGTGGGCCCGCATGGGCTGGGATCAGGATTCGATCATCAGTCCCCGGGGCTGCAAAGTGAGTGCTTAACCTGCTGAGCCATCCCAGCTTCCCTACCTTAGTGTCTCAACCTTACAACTGCACCACATCTCTCCATGGTGTACCACATTAGTTCATATTCCCAGGAGACAGTATACTCACTTTTTCACAGTATTCTATATCAAACTGCACATCATGACTGCAACAGAGGAGTGGTATATGGTGGTGGTGTTTAGTGGAGAACTGTAGGTTGTCTGCTTAGCACGCTAGCCCTTTTCCAGACCTTCGTGGTTCCAGTGGGGCTATCTATAACTTTACTTTGCTCCTATTACCCCTCCCTAGGGTTGGGCATTTCACTCAGGCTAGGCCAAATTAGAGTTCTCAATCTCCCGACTCTTCTATACCCTCCAAGAGTGATTCTTAGGATGGTGAAAGGACCCAAAAGGGTTCTGTGCAGAGTCCATTGCTAAACTGAATATATATAGGGATAAACCCTAGGAGAAAGAAGTATCTTGCTCCCTACCTCTGTTTCCCACTCTGTGCTCCATGCTGGAGTCTCTAGGCTAGGATGGCATTATTCTGGGACTCATAAATTTATATGTATTTGTGTGTGTGTGTGTGTGTGTGTGTGTGTGTATTTTCTCACAAGGAAAAGAATAGGATGAGAGATGGGGAGTAAGTCTAGATATAATTTTACCTTGTGGATCTAGTTGTGTCTGAAGCCCCAAAGTTCCCAGCTATGAGCCAATAAAGCCCTTTGTTTTGCTTAAGTTAGTTTGAGTTGGGATCCTGGCACTTGCAGCCATGGGTTTTGAACATATTAGCTAAACTATGTGGTTAGTTAGGTGCATCCTATTCCTATGACCATAAATGTAAAGAAGGGAAGAAAAAGTGACCTCAGATAGACTCCCATCATATAAGATTGAGAAACCAGAGCAGGTTCCCTGCACATCGATAAGAAGCTGGTGTTAGCTCAGCCACTGACTTGTGCTGGGCTTCAAACTTGACAGCAATGATGTGGCTATTCCCAATCAAAGAGAGAAAAAGGCAATAATTGTTAATAAGTACAAAGATAGGTCAGGCACTATGGTAACTGCTTTACCTCTATTCACTGAGACAGCACAAAAATCCTGGGAGACTATTATTAATGAACATACACCACAAATTGGGAAAGCAAGACTCAGGGTAAAAAAAAATTGATTTTCTTAGTTCACTGTACTATTTTAAGTAGTGAAACCAGTATTCAAACCCAGCTCCTCAAAGCCCATGCATGTTCCATTGCAATCCAGTACAAATAATGTTTGTTTTTGTTTTGTTTTTTGCTTTTCCTGATATTGCTGTGGAATGCTTCATAGACCAGAATGATGGAGAAGGCAGACAGCCTTTGATAAATCTGGATGCAGATAATGTGGAATGAGAATGATCTATCAGCTGGTGACACAAAGTTGCCTGTGCTACAGGTGAATACCTCTAGGCCAGTGGCTTATTCAGATAGTCAGATCAGGCTAAATGACTGTCCTGAGGATACCCAGGATGGATGAGGCCAAAATCCTACTGCATTACTACACACAGCCTCACTCAATGCCATATATGTGGCTGAGCACCAAGACCTGGCTGTAAAATCTCATCTCTTTACTGTCTGTGAAAACAACAGCTCTTGTTACACCAGGTTTCCTTTCTAGCTTCAGTACTATGGCTAGTACTTTGTGTGTGTCACTTTGACCACTCACCCTCCACCTGGTCTTTCCAGAGTGCCCCAAATATCAACCCCTGACTGCAGATTCCTCCCACCTGCTTGCTGGGGAAGGGCTTGCCTATTAAGATCTGGTTCCCAGGTGGTCCAGTCTTGCTTTACAATGTCTTAACTTCTGTTTTGGCACTACTTTCAATTCCTTTATCCTTGTTCCCTTGTAAGCACACAGTAGTAACTATTCTAGGCCAGGGCTAGAACTATGTGTGTGTAAATCCCTCAGGCCTACCACAACATATGGTAGAAATTTAACATGCTGGCTGAACAAATGCATGAGTGAACAAAAATAAATTACATTCTACGCCTAGCTTCAGTAGTTGACTTCATGTCTTATCTTTCTGAGGTCAAAATACTCATAAGAATGCCTAATTTACCCACACCACGCACATAAACATACTACTGTCTCCATCTATCATCCACACCTTCATTGTAGTTTCAGAGGGAAAGGAATCCTGTTTTTTGTTTGTTTTTAATATTAATTTTGTTAGGAAAGCATTTGATATTTGTATTAGCTCATATAAACAATTTTAAAATGTGGCCTAGGATATCAATTAAAATGTGGATTTTTTTTCATTCATTCCACAAACATTTGAGCACCTACATGTTCCAAGCACTGGAGAAATAGGCTAAACAGAGGATCCTTGTTCTCATAGAGCTTACATTCTAGCAGCAGGACAATGTAAATGTTTCTAGTCTTATAGACATGTTAAGACAGAGAAATGACAGGGAATGGATGGTGCTTTATAAGAGCACAGTGTAGGTGACTACCCTAGCCCAAGGAAGTCACAGAAACAAAACATGTGTATAAGAATAAGGAAGAGTAGAAGAGTCCAGGCAACAGGAACCTTGCAGATCCTGAGGCGGAAAGCTTAGTAGGTTCAAGGAACTAGAAGTCTAGAATGGCTGAAGCAGTAAAGTGGGGAAAGAGGAGTCAAGGCGATGAGACTAAAGAGGTGATGATAAGATCACAGAGAGCATTGGGGGTCTTGGCAGTTCTACAGGGAACCAGTAAAATATTTAAGTAATGGAGTAACATGAACAGAAGTGCATTTAGAATGGCCATCCTAATTCCAGACTAATGGAGGGATTAGACACGGTAAGACTGAATGCAGGAAGACCACTTCTAAAGCATATGGTTCTGAAAGACAGAAATAACGGGGAATTCAAATGATATCTATGAGGCAAAATTAACAGAACATGCTGATGATCTGCAGATCCTTTAGACAATCAGTGCAGATATTCAATAGACTTGTTAGATATGCAGGTCTGAACCTCAGGGGAGAACTGTGTTAAGAACTATCAGTGTAGGAGTCATCCGTATTTAGATGACAACTGAAGCCATAAGAAGGGCTTAAATGGCCCAGCAAGAATAAACTAAGCCATGACAGATACATATATTTAAGTATAAGATGTGCCAGGGGCTGGGGGGAAGGGAAATGGAGAGTTAGTGTTTAAAAAGAGTTTCAGTTTGGGATGATGGAAAGTTTTGGAGATGGATGGTGGTGATGGTTGCACAACAGTGAAAATGTACTTAATGCTACAGAACTATAGGCTTAAAAATGGTTAAAATGGTGAGGGATGCCGGGATAGCTCATTGGTTGAGTGCTTGCCTCTCAATTGTGAGGTCTGGGGTTCGATTCCCAGCCCTGGACCACAAACCCTGTAGGTTGAACTGCGGCGCAACTGGTAATTGCTGGATGGCTCAGCAGCAAAGGTTCTTGCCTCCTATGCAGGAGGTCCCACCCCTTGTGGCTCCACATCCACCTGTGAGGAATGAAACCCTGTCACAGCTAATGATGTGCAACTACGTAGAGTACTCTGGGCTCTCTCTCACACCTTCTTTCAAAACAATGAAGCAAATCTTAAAATAAGTGGTAAGTGTTATGATATATATTTACACAATTTAAAAAATAATGAAGAGGGATGCAGGGATAGCTCAACAGGTTGAGTGCTTGCTTTGCAACTGGGAGGTCCAGGGATCAAATCCTGGCCTCGGCCTGTGCATAACCCATATGCTGAACTGTGTTGCAACTGGTAACCACTGGGATGGCGCTGGAGGTTCTCACCTCACATGGGGAAGGCCCAGTTCAGTTCCTGCCCTACGTAGCCCAACATCGACCTGTGTGGAATGAAACCATGTCACAACTAATGATATACAACTATGGAGACTGCTTTGAGTCCGTCCTTCTTCTTTCTCTCTGTCTCTCTCTCCCACCTTCTCTCAAACAACAAACTAAATATTAAAAAAAAAAAGACTGAAGAGATACTTTCATGTTACTTGTGTCTTTAAGAGTAAGGATGTATTCATTATTGCTAGTAAAAAATTGGTATATGGTGAAGGGGTGGTGGAATCAGCAGAGGAAGAGGAGCCTTCAAAGGAAAGGCAAAAAAAAAAAAAAAATAGCCAAAGAGGTTGGCAGAAAACCTAGAGCAGTGGTTCCCCACCTTTTCCCATTTGTGTGCCCCTTTTAAATCCATTTCTATAAATTGTGCTCCTTGTTTTTATAACAGCTGTTAAATACTGACACTTTTGTTCAGTGCCTATCTTAATGTAAAATAGTGGAAATGAGGTATTAAGTTAGGAAAGAAAAACTACTACACTAAAAGGATAAACCACAGGTTTAATTTTTTTTAAGATTTATTGTTTTTGACAGAGACAGAGAGAGAGAGAGACAGAGAGAGAGAGAGAGAAGGGGGAGGGCCCAGAGCAGTCTCTGAAGCTGCATGTCATTATTTTTCTACATAGTTTCATTTCACAGTGTGGGCAGGGCTATGCAGAGCAGGAACCCTGCCTGGGGGCCTCCCACATGGGAGACATTCCTCCTTGAGCTGGGGACTGAACCAGGGTCTCCCACATGGGAAGCTCACCCCAGTGCAGCATATGGGTCCATATGGGCCTCTTCTCACTGAGCTGTTCCTATTCCTCACTGACATATACCCAGAAGGTTATAAGATGCTTGCTTTTAAAATCAGAATTTAAAGAAGAATTGGTTCAAAGTTTGATTAACTGCTCTTTTTCACTGATTGATAGTTTAGCATCTTTGAAGAATTCTTCATTGAGGGGATTTGAAATCCAGTTGTTTTATTTTCTACATTGAGGGAAGTCCTCATAAAATGATACTTTAAGACCTTCCAAGTCACTTACAACATTCTCTTTCACATTTTGGGATAGGCAAGTCATTCTCAGATAAATTGTACAGAGTTTTAAAAACTTCAGGTTGACCTCTTTCAGTACACACTTTCCAAAAGTTCAGATTTTTAATCATTGACTCAATTTTGTCAGTTACTTTGAATATAGTAATTGAGCTATTTTGAAGTCTCAAGTTGAATTTGTTTATTTCTAGAAAAATAGCTGATAAATATGCAAGATTTCAAAGCTAATCACTGCCCTGAAACTTTGGAGTAAGAGGGAAATGATGGTCTTTCAAAAATACCTTGACTTATGTCTAAGTTCCAGCATCTGTGTAAGTACTTTGCCATGAGATAGCCATCTTACCTCCTTACTCAAAAGTAATGTGCTATGAATGCTGTTCATTTCTTCACACAGCACTTTAAACAATGTGGAGTTTTGTGATTGTGACTGAACAAAATTTACAACTTTTACAGCCTCATCAAGAACATATTTCAGGAGAAGCCGGGATGGTCAATGGGTTGAGCACTCGCCTTGCAAGCTGAGGATTGAATCCTGGCCCTGGCCCTTGTGTACCCATATACTGAACTGGGGTGTGGCCCCTAGTTCAGTTCTCACCTGGGTGAGCCTCCCACGTGGGAGGTCTCCAGTTTGGCCCCCAGCTCTTGGGGGCATGCCTCCCATGCGGGAGGCCCCTGGCCCAGTTCTCCCCCTGCATGGTCCCCTGCCCATCTGTTTGGAATTAAATGGTTGAAAAGTGATGATATGGAGACTGCTCTGGGCCCTCCCCCTTCACTCTGTCACTCCTATCTCTGTCTCTGTCTCTCTGTCTCTCTGTCTCTGTCTCTCTGTCAAAAACAATAAAAAATAAATCTTAAATAGCATTCAGTTCACTAGGAAGAGCTTGGATGCAAGACTTCATTTAGGAATGCAGTAGTGACTCCATGGTACATGGGGAGCTACCTCTTTAATTTAGCTGTGTAGGCCTATAAAACAACCTGAAATGGGCTTGCCTCTGTCAGCACGTACACCACAACAATTTGACCAACTAATGTCCTTTTCAATGAAATAATCATTGATTGCATTAAAAATATCTTCATCGGTATGCTCTGTCAATGGGTAATAAAGCAACAAGTTTGTAACAATTTCATATCCTACCAAGTACCTCACAATGATCAGCAAAATAGATAAATCAGCAACATCTACACTTTTATCCACCAGGATAGAAAAGAATTTACTTTTTCTAATTCTATTTACTACTACAGTTTCAACATCGTGAGACCTTTCCTGAATTCATTGAGACATTATATTGTTTGAAAAAGAGATAGTATTGATTTTGTGGACATGTTCTTCCCCAAACATACAAAAACAAACAAACAAAACGGTATCTTTATTACAAGGAAAAATGAAATCTTCAGCTATGGTGTGGTTTTTACCACAGTTAGCTTTGTGATAAGCAATATGGAATGAAGCTTCAACTGCATTCTCATTGTCTTTCTTTCCTGACGTCATGTGTGAAGTAACAGTTGTCTGCTTTTCTAAGTGCCAAGAAATGTGTTTCTTTATTTTTATACACAGGATGTTTAGTTTCTAAATGTTGCATGAGTAGAGAGTGTTTCATGTAACTATTGAATAATATTTCCCCACACACAACACACAAAGGCTTAGGACAGTCATCATCCCCTACAAATGTAAACCCGCATTTAATACGCTCTTCAGAGTATTTCCTTTTCTTCTGTGTAGTGTCTGAGGCACGTACCTTTCTTCTATCTCCCGGTGTGGGTGTACTTGTAGCTGTGGACACATGTTGAGAAGTACTTGGCAACAGGTTATAATCCATGTCAAGTTTTGTTTTTTTAACCATTCCTGTGTTCAACCACTGATCCATAACTGACGTGATTAAAAATCACTGACAGGGGAAGCCGGGATGGCTCAGTGGGTTAAGCGCTCACTTTGCAGCACTGGGGACCGAGGATCGAATCCTGGTCCCAGCCTGTGTGGACCCATATGCTGAACTGGGAAGTGCCCCCAGTTCAGTTCTCACCAAGGTGAGACCCTGGCCCAGTTCCTGCCCTGTGCAGCCCTGCACACACCTGTCGATTGAAAACAATGTGGAAAAAACCAATGATGTGCAACTATGGAGACTGTTCTGGGCCCTCCCCCTTATCTCTGTATCTCTGTATCTCTCTCTCTCTCTGTCAAAACAATAAAAATAAATCTTAAAAAAAATCACTGACAATAATAACTGCAACTATGTTAAACATTAAATTAAAAAAAAACTACTTGAAAAGAATCACAAAGACGATGCACTTACTTTCACTCAGTCAACAACTAAACTGATCAAACAGTCTGGCTATGGATGTATTTATGTGTTTAGGGAAGTTCTAGAAATGTTACAGAAGGATTACTCTGAAACTGTAATGATTGGTAGAAGTGTGGTTTGGGGGAAGGGTTTATAGTCACAACCTCACCATCATCATTTGCTAATATGATCTAATTTTGTAGTGTCTCCATTAATGGTGATTCACATTTAACATTTGTTCCATAGTTAATGTTTTGTATATTTTTTAAAGATTTATTTATTGTTTTGACAGAGAGAGAGATACAGAGTCAGAGACAGAGAGAAGGGGGAGGGCCCAGAACAGTCTTCATAGTTGTACATCATCAGTTTTTCCACATAGTTTCATTCCACAGGTGGGAGCGGGGCTGCACAGGGCAGGAACTGGACCAGGGTCTCGCCCCAGTAAGAACTGAACTGGGGGCACTCCCCAGTTCAGCATGTGGGTCCGCATGGGCCAGGGCCGGGATTCGATCTTCGGTCCCCGGGGCTGCAAAGTGAGCGCCTAACCCACTGAGCCATCCCGGCTTCCCCGATTTTGTATTTTTTTAAATCTTTTTTTAAAGATTTATTTTTATTGTTTTTGACAGAGAGAGAGAGAGAGAGAG
>PVKE010036736.1:0-16247 GCA_004027555.1 Craseonycteris thonglongyai | reverse complement strand
ATCGCATTATGTGCCCACCACCCAGAATCAGCTCCCCTTCCATCACCATATATCCAGTGGTGGGAGTGGGCACCAGCATTATGGACACACTCAATAGTTTGGTGGTTACCTGGAGAGGGGGTGAAGGGGGGAGGCAGAGGTGGGGGGCGTGAGAGTGGATATCGGATATATGGTGATGGAAGGGGAGCTGATTCTGGGTGGTGAACACATAATGCGATGCATGGGTGATGTGATGTGGACTTGTACATCCGGAAACTATCTGATTGTTGCCAATCAATGTTACCCCAATAAATTTAACAATAGAAAAAAAATATATGGGGAAGCTGGGATGGCTCAGTGGGTTAAGTGCTCACTTTGCAGCGCCAGGGACCCAGAATCGAATCCCAGCCCCAGCCCATGCGGACACATGTGCTGAACTGGGGAGTGCCCCCAGTTCAGTTCTCTCTCTGTCCCTGTATCTCTCTCTCTCTCTCTGTCAAAAAACAATAAATAAATAAATAAATAAATAAATAAATAACAAAAAAAAACAACAAACTGAAAGTTTTCTATTCCAAGAGCCCCCTCAGATCTATGCAAACTGAAATGGCTGGTTACCCAACCAGAAGAGACACAAAACTGAAAATATCATGTAATTAGTATTTAGAAAGAGGTAGAAAAAAGGGCTACAAAAATACAGGTAAAATAAATAAATAAATAAATAAATAAATAAATAAATAAATAAATAAATAAATAAATAAATAAAATTTCTTTTGATTGAAAAACTGTAGTTAAGAAACGGTAACATTCATGTGTACTTGGTGAAGAAGAAAAATAACTTCCTATTTTTTCCTTTTTTTGCTTAGAATCTCAGAAATTCAACTTCCATGTCAGGTTAAGCCTCTGTCCTCCTTTCTACATCCCCAGGCCCCCTAAACAATTCAGTTCTAAAGCCCTTGGGTGAGTGGCACATGGAGGGCAGTCTGGTGCTAGAGCCCAAGCAGGACATCTATACAGGGGGCAGCCTGGCGTGGGCTGTTAGAGCTTGCGCAGGCCAAAGAGGGGTGTCCACTTTGGGGGACAGTCCAATACAAGCTGTCAGAATCTGAGAGGGATGAGGAAGGTATTTATGTAGGATGGCTACCCAGCACAGGGCATCAGAGGCTAAGCAGGACAGAAAACAATTCAATGTGAGGGAAGCCTGGTGTGGCCTGAGGAAGGGTCCATGCAAGGGGAAGGCCCATTATGAGGAGTGGCCTGGCCTGGGGCATCAGAGCCTGAGAAATGCAAGAGCTGGGGATCCACATGGAGGACACTGGTGTGGCTACTGAGGGGCCAGCATGGGGAGTCAGAGCCTTAACAGGGTAAGGAGGGCATCCATGTTGTAAGAAGTATCAGTGGCTTTTTGATCAAATAAGTAAACATACTAAAGAAAGTGGCAACTAGGTTTCTTTTTGTTGGACAAGGAGTTACAAATATATAAAGGAGACAATTGGAATGAATCCTGTAGTGCTGGATTAGAATTGGCAGTGACAACATAAACTCATGGTTTTCAGTATATATAGCTTGCCCAACATAAACATCCAGGCCTGCCCTGAGAGGGTCTCAGCATACATACTGCCCCACTAGATCCTCACTTCTAAGAATCATTTTCCACTAAAACAACCAGGGCTCCTTAAATGGCTGATCCAGGCCCAAGTCAGGAAAAATATAAAATTATCTTGGAATATCTTGTGATACCAGAAAACAAGGAAATAGTGAGGATATGATGAAAGGACACAGAAGTCAACTTGAAGGGACTCCCACTGGCCAAATCTAGAATGGTTTAAAAATCTATGTAAATGATAGTAATGGATTATAGCCCATTGGGTAAAACTGAAAACCACGAATCCATGCTGATATAAGTAAATAAAGAAATAAATTAAAATTTTAATGAAGAACAGGAAATTCAGATAGTTTTAAAGTGACTTCCTCACAAATATCTATTAATTTACAAATGAAAAAAGAGTAACTTTACAGAGGAGAAGCCTGGCAGATACCTCCTTAATCAAGTAATCAAGATCACCAGTAATGGGACAAATGGAAGTTATGTGCCACCTGTTAGATGCAATGAGAAAGAAGATAACAATGTCACTTGTATGGTATTCCTGTCAAATGCATAACTTGAGTCAAATGAAGAAGCATCAGACAGACCCAAATTGAGAGGATTCTACAAAATAATAGGCCTGTAGTCTACAAAAGTATCAAGGTCACAAGTCAAAGAAAGCTAAGGAGCTCTCCCTGGCTGAAGATTAAAGAGATATGACAACTAAATGCAATATATAACTTTGGAACTGAATTTACTGGGATTACTGGCAAAACTTGAAAGAGCCTGAGAATTAGATGGCTATAGGTACCTATGTTAAATTCCTGACTTTGACAGCGATATCAAGGTTCTGTAGGAGAATGCACTTGCTCATAAAAACACACACACTGGGGGATGCCAGGATAGCTCAACAGGTTGAGTGCTTGCCTTGCAACTGTGAGATGTGGGGATCGAATCCCAGCTCCAGCCTGTGCAAACCCATATGGTGAACTGTGGTGCAACTGATAACTGCCAGGACAGCAGCAAATGTGGGAGGCCCCCAGTTTAGTTCCCATCCCGTGTGGCCCCACATCCACCTGTGTGGAATGAAACTATGTCATGAGTAATGATGTACAACTATGGAGACTGCTCTGGGCCCTCACCCCTCTCTCTCTCATCTTCCCTCAAACAACAAAATAAATCTTTAAACACACACACACACACATGCACTAAAGTATATGGGGATGATAGGATGTGTCAGTAACTTACTCTCAAAAAAAGGTTTTTATACTGTACTTGAAACTTCTCAGTAAGATTTAAATTGTATAAAGAAACACCTTATAAACCCACAATTGCATTCAACAGCTCGCAAAAAAGTCAAGAAAAAAATCACGACTAAGTAATTCAAAAGTTGCACAAGCCACGTAGCTTCCCTGGGCTTCCATTTCCTCTATAAAACATGGGGGTTAGATCCAATAGGTTCCTCCTATTATTATACTTTTCTTGTGGGGAGGGTAGGAGAGGCAGGGTTCATTAGTTTACAGAAGCCTATTTGTATCTTACCTCAGAAACATCTATTGGTACATCCATCAGCAAACTTAATCATTGCCCTGGCTGTGGGAAAAGACTCACACTCCAACCATAAGACAAGGTTGTACTCACAGGTAGTCAATCTCACTTTTCTCTATCTTGTTTTTCTCAGGTTCTGTCAAAGACTACCCAAATCTCCAAGAATTGAGAGGTCTACTGAATTATACTAATACAGTTCCCATGGTTTATAGAGTACTTTTCACTATCCTGAAAACTTCTGTATAGGTTCTCATTTTATCCTCCCAACTATTGATGGCATGGTGCTAACCTCATTTTATAGATGTAAGATATTTCTGGACAGAAATCAATGGTGTATTTAAGGTTAAACCATATCAAGTAGGAGCTCAAACCCAAATCTTCTGATTTCTAGTTTTGTGTTCTTTCTGCCCAACTCAGCACTTGTGTTGACTGACAGAAAAGTATTATCTTTGAATTTCTGTTATTGTTCAAAAAAAACTTATGATGCAAGTTTTCCTGAGGTCCAGCACATATCCCACTGTCTTCTTTGGCATCTTCACTCAGTGAATAGACATCTCATCCTGAACATGTCTAAAACAGAATTCTTGATTTCAAACTTCAAACTTGTTCCTTCTTCAGTCATGCCCATTTCCTTCTCAGTTATTAACCCTTAAATCTAGGCCCCATTCTTCATTTCTTTCCCTTCACCCTCACATCCAATGCACCAGTCAGTCCAAAGTATCCTGAACCACTTACTACTCTCCATCCCTGCTGCTAATTGCACACTGGCTTTCCCCTTGAAAACTCTTCCCGAGAGTGCTTTCTTATTTTAGAACTTGGTTCTGGTAGGCTTGTCTCAGGAATGCCTAAATGTTAGCTGCCAAAGTTCTCTGCTCTCCTCTTTCATCACAATAGTTCCGAGCAGTTTTCTGAATGATCACAACTCTACTTTAGGTGTGACCCTAAATCTCTGTTGGTTGCTTTAAAAAAAAAAAAAAAAAGGAACAATAACACTATTTGCCAGCCTGGCCTGAGGGCAATTTTGCTGGTGGTAGGTGAAAAGGACTCTCAAAATCCCTTAGAAGTTGAGAACTGATTCTATAAAAAGCAAGTAAAAGTAAAGACTTAGAGATAAAGAAAATGCTACAGGAATACCACCACCACAACCATCAACAACAAAACTGATCAGGTCATAGTTCTCATTACTTAACCTGTGGCTAATAAAATATGTTTGTGTGTTATTGCTGACTGGTTCAAAATGTTACTTGATGGCCCAGACCCTGGGTCAGCTAGACACACAGTCAGCCCACCCTCAGGCACTCTTCAGAGTGAGCCAGCATGTCCTGGACAGCCTGTGGGAGTGTCCTATTTCAGGACTATGGGTAGTTCATCAGGCTGAACAAGAGGGTTCACATCACAGCACTGAGCCTGAAATGTGTCACTCACCCAGACATGAAGACTGGAAAGACTGCAGAGTTGTCTTGGATGTGTGCCAAGGAACACAATAACCTACAAGGACTAGCCAAAGGATCCCTTGTGCCACATGTGTTTTCAGAGTCAGAACTCAAAATGATATTATAACTTTAATAGTGAAGTATAACTTAGGGAGACACTGCAGAGACAGAGGCAGGGAGGGAGGTTGGGGGAAAGGGAGCAGGAGGGGGAAGGAGAGAGGAGGTGAAGGAGGAAGGAAGGAAAAACAAACATCAAGCAGAGAGCATGCTCAAATTAAATGGTAGCGACTAGGTCTGCCATGCCTATGGTACAACTCCTAAAGAATAGTGAGGCCCAGGTGCCTAGAGGAATCTTTCCAACTAATTCTTTACTATCTATCAAAATTCAACTGACTCCTGATTTTTGTACTTAAGAAGTAAAACAGATAATCCCCAAACTACTTGACTTCAAAATATATTGTGTAACCTATTTTTTAAAGTACATATTTCTCTTCTAAATAATATCAAAAATTAAATCTATGACTTAAGCTAACATTCAAATAAATTTGGCATAGATCAACTAATGGTGGAAACTGGATGACAGCCCAGAAGTTGGACTGGACGGGAAAAACAGCCTAGAATTAAAAATTTACCACAGATAGTCCCATATGGATAATTAATGTAACAGTGTGGGCAAATTTATAATTACATTTAATGCACTGAAAGAGCTCCCTTATTTTGTGGTGGTTGTCACTGAAGGTGAAAGGGGAAGAGATGTGCTGGAACAAGGCAGGAATCAATGTGAGAAACAGAATGAGAAGGAAAAAAAAAGTTCTTGGCTTAGGTTGCTGAAACCAGCCCACTGTACCAGGCCTCCCATTCTGTTACCATGTTTGGCTTTCTGCCAACAGCTCCTAAATCACATCTTCTAAATTCTGCAGAAAGAAAGCCAGGGGATCACAACAGTGAGCAGAAGCAGCTGGAGTCACAGTATATGTGGAAGCATTTGTCTTCCAATTAACTATTACTTTCTTTTCAACTAAATTCCAGCTTTTTTCCTACAGGCAAAACATGTTCAGATCACAAAATCAGAAGGCAGTGCTCTCTCTTACCAGATTTCCTACGGACAAGACATGTTCAAATTGTGGCGTCATAGGATGGTGCTCCATTGCCATAAACAGTGTATTCAGGACAATGCAGATGGTGATGGCCAAGTCCACAAAAGGGTCCATAACAATCAAGTTCACAATCTCTTTCAGTTTTATCCAATAGGGGTGACACTCCCAGATGAGGAAAGTATTGGCAAATTTATACCAGCATGGTGGGCATTTTCTCTGAGACTCTTCCAGCTCTGTAGTGAGTAAAGAACAAAGGTGGCCCCTCAAGTGAGAAAACAAAGGGGATAGCTATAAGTCCTCATGGGTGTTACAGCTACAAGTCCTCACTGGTGTTATAGCTACACGTCCTCACTGGGGTGTTATAGCTACAAGTCCTCACTGGTGTTATAGCTACACGTCCTCACTGGGGTGTTATAGCTACAAGTCCTCACTGGTGTTATAGCTACAAGTCCTCACTGGTGTTATAGCTACACGTCCTTACTGGGGTGTTATAGCTACACGTCCTCACTGGTGTTATAGCTACACGTCCTCACTGGGGTGTTATAGCTACAAGTCCTCACTGGTGTTAAAGCTACACGTCCTCACTGGGGTGTTATAGCTACATGTTTTCACTGGGGTGTTATAGCTACACGTCCTCACTGGGGTGTTATCACTGTTATTGACAGGAGAAAGATGGCTTGAGTGCTAACTTTCCTGAGTGTTTCCCAATTTTTCCCTTCTCTCAAAGGGAAAGAGGAGGCATGATCAGTCCAGGTCACTTCCCTGTTAATAATGATCTCATTATAGACAAAACTCAATCCTTCCATTTTGGGAGCATAGCATAGTGGTCAAGAGCTTAGCTTTTGGAGTTTGACTCCCAGATTCAGATGGCTTCAGCCCTCACAAGTTGTGTGATCTCAGGCAAAGTTCTGACTCCTCTATGCCTCAGTTGCCACATTTGAAATGGCACTTACTTCATAGGTTATAGAACTAAATAAATCCTATAATCCTCATCCACTCATTAAGGATTAAATAAGATGATGTGTGTAAAGCAGATGGCACAGTGCCTGGCGCAAGGTAAGTCCTCAAGAAATGGTACTATATTGTACACTGTATCACGAACTTATCACCAGACAAGAAATTAAAAGCACAGACTCTGAAGCCAGACACACCTGTGTACAAATATCAGCTTGGACACTTGCAAAATGTGGAACTTTGGCAAGTGATTTCAACTTTCTGTGAGAATCTATGAGCTAAAAAATATATCAATGCCACACAAGACCCTGGCATATAGTAAATGCTACAGAAATACTGGCTATTACTATTACCTTTACAATAGAATCAGAATGATCAACCAAGCTACCATGTGGAACGTATCTCTTGTGTGTTCCCAAAGGAGTACAAGTCAATGAATTTACAATTCACAATTCAGTTATGAATGTAAGTCAGATTCCTTTCCCCTTTTCTCCTTTCCCTCCTCTTTCTCATCTTTCCTCTCTCTTCCTTTATCTTTCTTCTTCTCTCTTGCCCAATTTTACCCTTTCCTTCTTTATCTTCTTCCTCTCTCCTTCCCTTTTCTTCTTTCTTCTGTCTTATCCTCTGTCTCTTTTTGTCTGTCTCTTTTAGAAGCAGAACCATTTTTGTTTGTTTGTTTTGTTTTTTAACTTTTCAAGTAAGATCTTATGTAAGCCCCAATATGTAAAATAAATAAACCAGGGACTATTCTAATTGAGACAGGAAGAAGAGCTTGGAGCTCTGTCCAATTCACTTCTTCCTTTCCTAAGGTACTTCCCCAGAATCCTAGAGCTCAGATAAACATAGACTGAAAAATCATTGGACTAGATAATCTCTAAGGTCATTTACAAAGCAAAGACTAAAAAGGATGATTAGACACTCAAGGCAGAGAATCACTCAGCTGGAAGCTTTAACCATCTAGACATGATGCCCTAGGGAAAAAAGCTCTCCTCAAACTGAGTATAAAATATGATAGCCAGGATTACAGAAGTCCAAGGACCTAGAAGAATGTTCTTTAAGAAGTTTAACTTTGCAAACCTGTGAGCATGATAATCCTTAGAGGCAAGGTATTAGTTCTATAGGGTTGGCTATAACTGTATCCCTACTCTGCCCAATTCTTCTGACAAAACAGAATCATACAGGGGATGAAAGTTTCCCAATATTTCATTCAGAACAAGATGGCTGCCTTCAATTAGTCTCCTTCCTTTTTCCATCAGCTGGATAATGCCCATGGTGATGGCTTTATTTTATAATTTTTTTTATTGTTTTTGACAGAGAGAGAGAGAAAGAGAGAGAGAGAGAGAGATACAGAGACAGAGAAAACTGAGGAATCTCCCCAGTTCAGCACATGGGTCCACACGGGCCAGGGCCGGGATTTGATCCTCAGTCCCCGGCGCTGCAAAGCAAGTGCTTAACCCACTGAGCTATCCTGGCTTCCCCGATGACTTTATTTTACATGGGGTGTTTTGGCTGGGTTTCTGATTGGCTCCCTGGTTGCTAAGAAAATGGTTGCCTTGGTTTTTCAGGTTTAAGGGCCACAGTAAGCGCCACGTGGGAGTTTGTGTGGGAAAGGAAGTCTGTGAAGAAAATTTGCTTTGGCTTCTTCCTTAAAGAACTCCCTCCCTTCCCAAGGTAAATTTAGTTTTCTTCCCCCAAAAAGAAAATGAAAAGTTTCTCTTATTTCCGTAAATTCTTGCTGTACATATTTGGAGATCTGGTTCTGTTCCTTTTTTTATCTCCTTCCTTCTCATGTCTGTTGCTCACAGGCAGGTGGAGAGTGAAGCAGCTACTGTTCATATTTCTGACAGTTGACACAATTGTAATGTTTTATAATGAACAAAGCTCCAAGTTTTTGTTACCTAGCAAAGAGACAGGTTTCCCTACCCTATGGGGCACCAAGAAGATTCCTCAAGGGATACTAGATATCTGTTACCCACATTTCCTAAGAAGGAAAGACCCTCAGGACTTTTTCCTTCCACTAAAACTGAGTCAATGTGGAGCCTTAGGATTTAGAAAAGACCAATTAAGTGAATAAGGAAGTTTATGAAGTAACTCAAAACTTTGCAAACTTACTGGGCCCATATGCCTAGAATGGAAGAAGTATTTGGTCTGTGGGAATGGATTAACATGTGGGGGGGGGGTGAGATGCCCAAGATTTGTGGGGTTTTCCTTACTTTGCACTTGGAGAGGCTACTGTAGGTGTCAACCTCAGGAGTACTGGGAATTATTTTCAGAGAGGGCCTCATAATTCCACCAAGATAGTGGCATTAGCAGACCACAATGTTTCTGGAGGGCAGCTATGTTCACCACTATACCACCAATACCAGCTCAGACCATGATGTTTCTGAAGGCAGGGGCTTCTCTTAATTCAATTAAAAACTTCTAAGTACCTACAATTTGCTAGGCACTAGAATACGTTGATGAACAAGAGTCCCCACCCTCACAGAGCTTACAGATACATCAGAAAGGTAGATTCAGAGAAGTAACTGTGCTGAACCTCGATGCTTGGTACCTAAATCAAAGAATGAATAAACTGTGGCAACAACAATTATAGTCAGTTGCCTCTATGGGGAGTTTTTGAAACTGTTTAACCTGATAATTAATACTGCCAAGTACTATGATTACTTCCTCATTCATACTAACTCTCTCTCCTCCCACAGCTTTATTGTTTTTAGAAGTGAAACTATGCTACCTTTTGCCTACACCTCACTGCCAGTCCTCTGAAATATCCCCAAAGTTGATGGCTTTGCTGACTGAATCCTGCTGAGTTTATTGGATCCTGGTGAGCATTCATGCAACAGGAGAGGGGTGAGGCAGAGAACGTAGGACTTCATTATAGGATTCTGGAATTCTCCACTGTGGTTTCTAAACCATTAAGTAGGTAGAAGTCTGCTTCTTTGGTTTTAAACAGTTTCCTAAATGAAGGTCTGAGAAGCAGGAATAATCATTCACTCAATGCTAGTTTTTCCTATTGTAGTGATCATTAAATCCAGAGGGACCAGTGGTTAAATAGGAATGAATCTTCCTTAATGTCCTTTAATTCCCTCTCACATTATTCAGCTCCAGCCATTCAGCATTCTTTGCTTATAGTAATTCTATGTCATCAATTTTAACAAAGGGAGTTAAATACTAGGAGAAGGGATAGGAGGAATGTCTGAACAGGAAAAGGCAGGAAAGATACAGCTGATGTGAACTGTAGGGTTAAGCAAAGGGGAAAAAGAACTGGAATGGATTCATACTCAGGAACACAACTACAGCCGTCTCTCTCTCTCCCAGGAGCTACCCCTGCATCTATTATTTTCATGCATGTGCTGGTTGGCAGAGGGTGGAGAATGAGTATAGCAGGACAGAAAGTGAAAGAAGAGGACAGGAGAAAAGACAGCCATGCTGCAGTGGTTAGCCTGGGTATCTGAACTCTGAAGAACAGCAATTTGAGGCCTCAAGGATAGTCTGGATCTGAATAGATAAAAAAAAGATGTGATACATGTATACAATGGAATATTACTCAGCCAAGAATGAAGTCTTGCCATTTGTAACATGGATGGACCTAGAGCATATTATGCTAAGTGAAATAAGCCAGACAAAGAAAGACAAATACCATATGTCCTCACTTATGTGTGAAATCTAAACAACAAAATAAATGAACAAACCAAACAGAAACAAACTCATACAGAGAACAAACTGATGGTTGGTAGATGGGGTATGGTTAAAAAAATGTGAACAGATTAAGAAGTACAAATTGGTAGTTATAAATAGTCACAGAGATGTAAAGTACTGCATAGGGAATATGGTCAATAATATTGTAATAACCATGTACAGTGTCAGGTGGGTGCTTGACTTATGGGGGTTGTAAGTTACATAAATGTCTAATCATTACGCTGTACTCCTAAAACTAATATAATATTGTATGCCAAGTGTAATTAAGAGAAAAAAGAACAGTTTGGATCTATAATAGGACAACTCAGCTAAATCAACATGAATCAAATGAAGAAGATTCATGCAGAATCAGTGAGAATCTTCGGAAAACAACTTCGTCACTGAATCTGCCTTCAAAGAACACAGGAGGAGCCTGGAAAGCCAGAGGACCACAACTGAACAGAAAGCTGACACTCACTGGGGAATATCCTCAGGTGTTCCTCAGCATGCCAGACTGTGTCATGGAGGAGACAACCAATAGTGATGTCAGACACTGATAGTGACATGACCACAGACATGGCTGCTCTTGCCCTGTGGCACAGAGTGCCGAAGGAAGAGGGGTTTCAGCTTACCTAGTCACATATCGAATATATTTCTGGAGATGTGGGGGTGTTTGAAGAGAAGCAGAATTAGGTGCAATCAAAATGCACAGTACATTCATCCTTAAGGGAAAACCTTAAGGGTTGTAAGTAGTCAAAAAGGAAAAGAGAATGGTACATTTTGGGGTAGCAGGCATGTGGGGATTTGATCATCTTACACCTTCAGTCTACACTGCTTTATGCCTCACAGTATCCCACTGGCTCCTCCCAATGACGACTACGGAGACTTTTTCAGATCCTCTCACTCAGACTTGTCATTCCTTCATACTTCCTACCTATCTGTGTATTATGCTGGCAGTAGCTTTGAAGTCCTTATTGGATTCTCTGCATGCAGATGTGGGATGCTGGTTTCTATAACTAGTAGACTCCATTCTTAAAGCTCAAAGACAATTTTTGCAAAACTTAGAACAAGTGACAGGGACTATATTCATGTACACTATCTATTTATACCTCAGCAGCCTGGACTGCCATCATAGGCCACATACCTTCTACTAGTGTATTTGTAACAACACTCAGTATACTGTTGATCCTGTCCTTCCGCCCATAGGAGGCCAGCTGTTCCATGGAAACTAAGAGAGATCCAGGGCCTTTCTTCTTAATTTCTACCTCAGTTGTACCCTAAAAAAAAAAAAAAAAATAGGCACATGGGTGAGTAAAGACTTATAAACATTAAGACTGGGCCTTATTGGATCAAAAGTACAGAGAATAAACAAGAACATGCTCTTTGTTACATCCTTTTACTTTGATCCTACAATCCTATTCATTCATGAAGTAGAATGAAACAAGTTGGCTATGGATCATCCTTAACATATAGATGACAAGGCTAAGTCATCATTTAAGTTTGTACAGATTTATAATGAACCCAAGAATCTGGCTGGGACCCAAATACCTCATTTCCTCAATTCCAAACATGGAGTAGAAAGATCATGTCCCATGGGGCAATGCCATCAGTAGTAGACCCTGAGTTTTCTTTTGCTAATCCTGTATCCACAGCATTTGACTAGAATTGAATCACATAATAAAATAAGTCAAATTCACCTCTATTTGAAATTTCATTAAAGGCAAAGTCCCTGATCACACTGAGTGTTACAGACACTGTTTCCTCCATGTATAAGAGCACCATCACTCTAGCAAACTGTTGCTTCCAAATGCCAGACCTGGGCCTAACTGAATATTAGCAAGTCAAATGTCTACACCAAATCTCCAAACCATTGTAAAGAAGCATGCTAAGGTTTAGCATACCTTAATTAAATGCACTGCATTATGTGTTTATCTTGTGCTTTTAAAATTTTATTTTACGAGTTAACCTGCAATGTTCAAATTCCCAATCAAAGAAAAAGGGCAAAAAATACCATGGGATTGCTTACAAGTTCTGACAATTAAGTTTGCAAACTTGCTAGTGTGCACTTATGGTGGCAGCATCACACCAGTCATTTCTTGAAAGACTTTCTGAAGACAATCTGTTACATCCCCACCTCATTTTCCATGAGTTCCAACCTGACACAGAGCTTTAGCAGTGACAGCATGAATAGTGCCTACGAGAAGCCAGCATTGGTTAAGCAGTGGATGCAGATCTAGACTTGGCTCTGGCTGGTGGGCCTTACCATCTGGTCCCCACTCAAGTGCTCACACTCTTGACAAGCTCAGAAGTCCCAACTTCTCAACAGAAGACGTGACCAGTGAGGCTTACGTGTCCACCACTACTGACCCCCAGGATGTCAAGCTGAGTAGGTTTCCTTTTTGCATGAGCCCCAGGCAATCCCACGGAACCCAGCTGCCACCTCTAAACTGTCAGGGAAGTTGCCCCAGACAACTTGAAAAGCCCCTTGTGAATGAACAAAAGCTGACCTGCCTCTAGCTGATCACATGATCCTTCCCTCAGTTTCACTATGGATTTTGATCAGCCCTCTCATGTCTTGATTTCTCTTGTCATTCTAACTTTTAGCCCCTCTTGCCAGAAAGAGGAGAAGAAACAAATATGCAGCCTAAGAAGAAAGGGAGTGGCTGGGAGAACCAGAAGCTGTCTGCCAGGTGACTCTGACCCAAAGCCATGTAAAACAAGACGAATCATGTCTTAAGAAGAGCATATACAGATATGAACACACATCCAAACACTCCATTTGCAACATGCTTGTGGTGATGGTATCATCACCATGGCATATGTTCCTAGCTCATTCAGGCTCTCATGGGAAAACACTTGGATGACAATATAAGTCCTACCTCTGTTTTTAAAAAAAAGAAAAGAAAGTATTTTAATGGCATTAAAACACAATACTTCAAGATTTATGGGACGCAGCTAAAGTAATGGTCAGGAAAAAATTTACAGTTTGAAATGCTAATATTAGAAAATAAAAAGTTATAAAATCATGCTCTAAGCTTCCATCTTAAGAATTAAAAAAAAAAAAAGATATCAAACTAAACCCTAGGTAAGTAGAGGAAAAGACATAGACAAATAATATACAATCAAACAAGTGAAATGTTGGTTTTTAAAAAACTAAAATTGATAATTCCCCTAGCAAGATTGATCAAGAAAAAAAAGAGAAAACACAAATTATAATTTTCAGTAATAAAAACATTTGCAGAAGAAATACCAATCTTATACAAATTCTTTCAGAAAATGAAAGATAAGGGAATACTCAATTTGTTTTATAAAGCTAACTAACCCTGGTACTAAACCTGACAAACACATTACAAGAAAATTAGTGACCAAAGTCCCTCATGAACAGAGATGTGAAATTCTTAACAAAGTATGAGCAATAGAATCCAGCATTATATACAAAGGATGATACATCAAGACCAACCTCCCAGAAAGGAAGGTTAGTTTAACATTATGAACAAAGTCAATGTCATTCATCACATTAACAGAATAAAGGAGAAAAACCATATGATTATCTCACTGATGCAGAACAAGAACATTCAAAAAAATTCAACATAATAAAATTTCTCAGCAAACCAGATATAGACTGTAGCAGCTTCAATCTGACGAAGGACATTTATAAAACCTATAGCCAACATTAGACTTCTTAGTGAAACATTAAATCTTCTTCTAATACTGGAAACAAGAAGGGATGTCTGCTTTCATTTCTTCTGTTCAATTTTGTATCTGAAGTCCTAGCTGGTGCAATAAAAGCAAGAAAAATAAATAGAAGGCATAAAGCTGGTAGTTGCTGCTATTCACAGAAAACATTATTGTGCACATACAAAACCCTATAGAATGTACAAACAAAACAAAACAAAACAAAACAAAAACAAGCCCAACCAAAACAAAAACCCAAACCTAACAGAACCAATAGGTTAATTTATGAAGGTCACAAGATATAAGGTCAATATACAAAAATCAACTGTATTTCTATATTCTAGCAAAAAATATTTAAAAATAAATTTTACAACAGTATCAAAAAATATAAAATATAGGGAAAGCCGGATGGCTCAGTGGGTTAAGTGCTCACTTTGCAGCCTTGGGGACCAAGGATTGAATCCCGGCCCAGGCCCGCGCGGACCCATATGCTGAACTGGGGCGTGACCCCAGTTCGGTTCTTACTGGAGTGAGACCCCGGCCCAGTTCCTGCCCTGTGCAGCCCCAGCACACCTGTGGAATGAAACTATGTGGAAAAACCAATGATGTACAACTATGGAGACTGTTTGGGGCCCTCCCTCTTCTCTCTGTCTCTGTCTCTGTATCTCTCTCTCTCTCTCTGTCAAAAACAATAAAAATATATCTTAAAAAAAAAAGATTAAGATTAAAAATATATATATGTATATAAAATACAAAGAAATAAATCTAATAAAAGATGTGCAAAACTTCCATCATAAACTATATAGCTTTGCTGAAACTTGAGAAGACTTGAATAAATGAAGAAATATACCGTATTCATAGTGAAAGACAATGTAATTAGATGCTCATTCTTTCAAAATTAATGTATAGATTCAATGCAATCCCTATCAAAATTCTAAGCTTTTGGAAGAAATCAACAAGATGATTCTAAAATCTATAAAGACATGCAAAGGATCTAGAATAGGAAAATCTTTAAGAAATCTAGAATAGCAAAATAATCTCAAAAAAGATTTATTTTATTGTTTCAGAGAAGGTAGGAGGTGGGGGCAGAGCAGTCTCCATAGTTGTACATCATCAGTTGTGACATAGTTTCATTCCACACAGGTGGATGTGGGGCTGCCTGGGCTGGGAACTGAACTGGGGGTCTCCCACATGGGAGATGAGAACCTTTGCTGCCATATTGGTGGTTACCAGTTGCTCCACAGTTCAGCATATGGGTCTGCATGGGCTAGGGCCTGGATTTGATTCCCAGACCTCTCAGTTGTAAGGCAAGCACTCAACCTGTTGAGCTATCCCCACGTTCCCCCAAAATGAGCAAAAAAATTGAATAAGCAGTTAACAGAAGAAGATACAACAAGTCAATGAGCCCATGAAAAGATGCTCAGCATCATCACAAAAATACAAATTAAAAGCACAATAAGATAACATTTTATACTCATTAAAATGTTAATATCAAAGACTAACACCATCAAACATTAGCTAGGATATGGAGCAACTGGAACTGTCATATATTGTTGGTGGGAGTATAAAAAAATGATGTACCGGTAACTATTTTGGAGAGCTATCTGGCAGTTTTGTATAAAGTTAAACATACATTTACTATATAACCCAGGAATTTCACTGTGAGGTATTCATAAAATATAAATGAAAACATTTAGGGGGGAGGTGGGTGGGAGAGCTGGAGGGGGAGTAAGGAGGCATCAAATATATGGTGATGGAAAGAGAGCTGATTCTGGGTGGTGAACACATAATGCAATGCACAGACAATGTAATGTACAGTTGTACACCTGGAAACAATGTAATTGTTATCCACAAATGTGACCCCAGTAAATTTAACAATAAAAAAATTACAAAAAATAAATGCAAACATTTATCTACAGAAAATTTGTATAAGAATGCTCTTGGCAAGTTTATTCATGCTACTGAAAACTGGAAACAACTTAAATATCCATCAACAGGAAAATGGATAAAAAACCTGGGACATATTTATTTAATAAAATACCATCTATTTAATAACAAGGAATGAATTAGTGATACCCAAAACAACATGAATGTATCTCTACGATATCTTGTTGAGTGAAAGAAGACAAATAAAAAAATACATGTTTTATGAGTTCACAAGACCGAAAGAAAACTAATCTATGGTGATACAAATCAGAAATGGTTGCCTGTATAATCAACAAGACAAGGGACAGCAAGTGCTGGAGAGGCTGTGGACAAAAAGGAACCCTCATACACTGCTGGTGGGAATGTAAACTGGTACAA
>PVKE010036735.1:0-16244 GCA_004027555.1 Craseonycteris thonglongyai | reverse complement strand
AAAAAAAAAAAAAAAAAAAAAAAAGACCTTGAATGAAGATCCTTAAAATTGTATTAGGGTACCTATATCCATCCATTTCCAAACTAAACATGAGTAACTTTTTAAGGCAGGCAAATAAAGCAGAACATCATGTTTCAGAGAGGATTTTACCAACAGAGCAATACCCTTACTTCCCTTGAACTAAAGCTCATGTTGATTCCACCTAGCATAGCATTTATTTAAAAAAAAATTTTTTTTTATGGCCATAAATGTAAACTTGAGTTCTGGCTGCACTCAACAACTGGATTCTATAACTCAGTTTAAATTGGGTAAGGATTTGTGCGTGCACCCGTGTGTGTGTGTGTGTGTGTGTGTGTGTGTGTGTGTGTGTTTAAAGTCTTTATGTTTTCATAGTAGTTTTAGACTCACAGCAATATTGAGAGGAAAGTACAGAGATTTCCCATTTACCCCCTGCCCCACACATGCACATCCTCCCCCGTTATCAGCATCCCCCACTAGAGTGGTGTATTTGTTATAATTGAGAAACCTATATCGACAACTCATAATTACCCAAATTCTATAGTTTACTTACTCTTGGTGTTATACATTCTGTGGGTTTGGAAAAGTGTATATTGACATGAATCCATCATTATAGTATTACGGTATGCAGAGTATTTTCACTGCCCTAAAAATCCTCTGAGATCTGCCTAGTCATCCCTCTCTTTACTTCTAACCCCTGGGAACCACTGATCTTTTAGCAGTCTCCAAGGTTTGTATTGCAGAATGCCATATAGTTAGGTTTGCTGGGTTGTATGGTAAGATATTTTTGGTTTTATAAGAAATTTTAAAACTATTACCCAAAGTGCCTGTACAGTTTGCATTCCCACCAGCAGTGAATGAGAGTTTCTGTTGCTCCACATCCTTACCATCATTTGAAGTTGTCTTTGCTTCAGATTTTGGCTATTCTAATAAGTATGTAGTGATATTTCAT
This sequence comes from Craseonycteris thonglongyai, assembly GCA_004027555.1. NCBI lineage: Eukaryota > Metazoa > Chordata > Mammalia > Chiroptera > Craseonycteridae > Craseonycteris > Craseonycteris thonglongyai. Next base: position 15,274 of record PVKE010036735.1, on the reverse strand, counting down.
TGTTTTAATTTGCATTTTCATGATTATGTGGAGCATCTTTTTATATTTGCTTTCTGTGTATTTTTTTTTTTGTGTGAGGTGTCTGTTAAGGTTGTAGTTTCATTTTTTAATCAGGTTGTTTGTTTTCTTAGTTTGAGTTTTGAGATTTCCTATATCTTTTTTTGATAATAGTTCTCAGATATATCTTTTACAAATATTTTCTCCTGGTATGTAGCTTATTTTCCTTCTCTCAATAATTTCTTTTGTAGACCAGAAGTTTTTTATTTTATTGAAGTTCAGCGTATCAATTACTTCTTTTGTGGATCATGATGGTTGCCTCTGATGTTATGTCTAAAAAGTCATCATCATGCCCAGGGTCATTTAGGTTTTCTCCTATTAGTTGACTTTTAATTAGGTCTCTCCATAGGTATTGTTTCCTTCTCTGTGGATATAGGCAGTGCCCTTTCCAGTTCCCTAGCCCACAGGTAGAATTCTGAATGGGGAAGAAATCTAGCTGTTGTGGACGTTGTCACGGAAGAATCCAGAGCAATACTAATGGGTAGTGGGTGGGAAGATTCTGAGTGTATGGCATTGAATATATGACATTAAATACAACTTTAGGCCAAGAAAATTTACTCACAGAGACATTTTTTGAAGCTTACTATATAATGTATTTTCTAGTTTACTAAATAGTATTGGGAAAATTCGTCATGCAAAAATACTTCTTACTTATCTCTAGAGAAATCATGCTATTGAACCACTAACTCTGAGTTATGTTGCCCGTCATCACTGTACTGTTTGATGGTGTGCTTGGGTTAGAGGACTAACTGTTACAGACTAGTGTGGGTGTCGGTTATTTTAAATGTAAGTTTACTTGAAAAGAACTCTACAAGTTGCTATATGTTGTATTGTTTGGCCCATAGAGTTGATAGAAATCTTGAAGCTGGAGATTGAGTGATAAATAATGCAGGGTAGAAACTTGCCTCACTAATTAATCAGAATCCTGTGAACCTGAGGACAGTGAGTCACGGACATCAAACCAGGTAGATTTGGTTAGTGAGACTGTTCTAGATGAAAGACAGCCACCATTTGGGATCTAGATGCCACAGGAAGGAAGGGAGGGAGGGAGGGAGGAAGGAAGGGGCAGGGAGGAAATAAAAAAATGATTCAAAACTTGGAACTGATTCCTGGTTAAAGACATCACCATTTCACATGATTATATTTAGAGATCCGTTCAATAATAAGTACCAAGTAACTCATAAAACACTTAAACAGAAGGAATTCTAAGAGTTATTATTTGAATCACCTTGCAAGTGTTTAAATACATTTTTAATTTGATAATTTCTTAGACTTTATCAAATTCCTCATCAAGTCACCATTTTCTCAAACAAGTTTGTTTGGTATTATTGGGGAATTTTTTTTATATATTGTTTTTCTAGTGGGTTTTTAATAAGTTAGTACTTTCCACTTCTTTTTTATCCTGTGTGTTTCTATTTTATATATTTTTTGAGTCATCACATGAAATAATTTATAGTATGTTTTTATTGAGAGAGAGAAAAGGAGAATGAATATTCCTTAAACTTGAAAATAGAGCCTCAGTGAGAAATACTTGCCCAGTATACAGAAATATGCAAGGTGTTACCTTATAACGAATCTTCATCGCATGAAAGATTTTTGCTAATAGCTCCAGGCAAGCTAACATAAAATAAAATCTGGCGATGACATTTTCTTTGTTTTATTATTTTTGATAGTTAAGTGGTCTCAGATATGGCAAGACATCCAAGTCTATTACCAATAGGATTTCTCCCATGTTCTGTACCTTGTAAGTTTGGGTGAGAATTGCATTAAGGATGTTTATGAAGCTAAAAAGTAGACATTTGTGGAAGGAGAGTTTTAAGGTTTGATTTATCTGAGATGAATATATGCTGGTACTCTCTAAGACTTAGGCTGGAATCAAACATTTTGAAATTTTTCTGATATGAGATCAATGATCTACTAAATGTATTTTGAATTTCTAATCTCCTTCTGTAGCAAAATAAAAAACAAACACAACCCCCCCCCAAAAACACACAAAAACGAAACTCCTCAAAATAAAGCAAACGAAAAAACACCTATTGTTTTCTCCAGTGATGGGAAATGTACCATAAAGACAAAACTCTTTTGAAATATTCATGATCATTGATGGAAATAGAAATTGCAGCAATTAAATGCTGAATAAGAAACATGTTTTCCTAGGTACAGTTAATCTAAGAGAGACCTACTCAACCTTGCTAAGAGCCTCTAAGTGAGGCTCTTAATAGAGTTTTACTTAGATATTGCACAGGATACAAAACTTCTGAGTTCTCATCCCAGCCCCATCTCTAGCAAACTCTTGGACCTTGTCCAAGAAGAGCCCAAACCCTGCTACAGGCAGTTACCTTGGGCAAACTGCTTACTTACTATCTCTATCCATCTACCTTTAAAGTGGACTCCTCTTTGCTCTCTTTCTTATGGGGACTGAGGAAAAAATATTGGTAAATTGTTTTGAATTCCTAAGAAGAAAAACATACTTCAAATAGAGCAACACTATATTGTTTTGCAGTCAGGCTATATCTTTGTTTCCTTTAATTATCTCTTCTGCTCTTGTATTTACTTCAACAGTTAGGTGTGGCTACTCTAACTGGTTAAACCAATGCTTACCTATTATACCTTTTCCTATTCCTATTAGTTATCCTGTTTTGCATGTTGTTCCCAAGTTGATTTGTTTGGGAATAATCTGTAAATGAGTACCGTAGGTCACATTGGCCATGAATGCATGGTTTTCAGAAACAGGCTTACGGTAGGATATATATTAAGTCATGGTGAAACAACATCCAGTAGCTTCTTGTATTTTCAAATAATTATGTACAATAAAAATAATAATTAATGTTGTAAATTTAAAGTATAGCTTTTATCTGATCATCTCAAAATATTTTCAAAATGCTAATTAACTCCGTAACACCCCTGTACCATACATATTATTATTTCCATTTTGCAAGTGAAAAAAACTGAGGTTCAACAAGGTTATGTGCTACAAAAATGAGTCAGTGTCAGGAAGGGGATTCAGGGTTTCTAAGGCCCAGTCAAAAGCTTTGCACCTTGAATGAATTAGTACTTTATAGTTTCAAAGATGAAAGGTACCAGGTAACAGTCACTGACTCCCATTATTCAACAGTGACATTCCAGTGCTTAGATTAGCAGGTGCCCCTCTTTTCTCAGTTTTGTTCTTAACCTTTAGAAGGTTTTCTGCCTTTTCAAACTCATTCATCAGTGCATAGGTAGAGCCTGGAGTAGGCTATAAAGCTCCAAGCAGTTAATGTTATACTACCTCTGGTCTAGCAAACATAATAGTGAGAACACATGTTACGAGTTAGCACTAACCTAGTGGTATTGAATTCCCTGTAGATTCACATCCTGCTCTGCTGTAGCAGAAACTTTTAGTACATTAAATAGCACTTTATCACGAGAAACAGAACAGCCTTTTGTGTTGATTTAATTTGCGTTTTAAAAAATTGATGTAACATTGGTTGACATGAATTTGAGATGTACAATATTATAATTCAAGATCGGTATACACTATAGTGTGCTCACCACCAAAAGTTTAGTTTTCATCCATCACCACACATGTGACGCCCTTTATGCATTTACCCTCCACACACCCTCTTCCCCTTTATAGCAATCTGTTGTTCACATCTAGGACTTTTGTTTGTTTGTTTGTTTGTTCTTTGTTTCTTTTTTGATATTCCACATATAAGCAAAATCATTCAATTTTTGTTCTTTCATGTATGAACTTATTTCACTTAGTGTAATACCCTTAGAATCTATCCATGTTTTAAATGGTAAGATTTAATCTTTTCATACTTGGGTAATATTTCATTGTATAGACATACTGCATCATATTTCTCCATTCATCCCTGGATAGACACTTAGATTGTTTCCATATCTTGGCTATTGTAAAGAATGCCACAATGCATATATCTTTTCAAAATAGTATACTTATATTTTTTGTATAAATACCCAGAAATGGAACAGCTGAATCATATGGTAGTTGTATTATGTTTTGAGGAACCTCCATGCTCTTTTCCATAGTGGCTTCACTAATCTGCTTTGAATAATAATAATAATTATCAATGGACTAACCAGTATTAATAATCTAAATCCTCTGCACTGGCTGAGAGCATTGAAGTAGACTACATATCATAACCTTAGCCAGGTTATGCCTGTTTCTCAGTTTAGGTGGGCTGACCTTACCTCAGAACTGCCTTTCCCAGTAACTGGACATCTCAAAAATTCTAACTCAGTGACATTTCCTTCAAAATACATTTTTCTTCTTATGAATAAGTTTTCAAAATTTTTCTTGTCTAACTTATGAAATTATTTCATGAAATCCTCCCTGGGAGCAATAAATATCAACCCAGGGACAGGAATTTGTTCTCATGGTCAGAACTGTGCCATAAATACAGGAAACCCCAGGGAGTTCCCTAGGCATGGCAGACAAAACTGCTCAATAACTCAGAGCCCTACTGTGGACTTAATCCTGGTAGCTTTCTTACTAGCTATAGGACTTGGGCAGATCACTAAAGCTCTTTAAACTTATTTTACCATTTGTAAAATAGAAATAATATTTCTACATCTTGGGTTTGTTGTGTAGATAAATTGAGATAATGTAGAGAAATCCTGAGCATGCTACCTGGCATATGGTAGTCATTAGTAGTAATATTTGACTTATTCCATGGGTTTACACAGAAATAATATTAACAAAAACTGATGATAAACATGGAGATTTGAAAAGGATAAGAAGACAGAATATATCCAAAATAAAATAGGTGCTAGGCTGAACCCTTTGGTTTTTGTGACTGGAAAAACAAGGGGTTCAAGTGTGACCAGATGGCTCTTAGGGACTGAGGCAGAAATAGAGGGCACATTAGTTACAGGAGAAAGCAGAGTATATAAATTGGCACAGAATATTATCATGCCCCTTCTCTAACAAAAATGTTATTGTTACTTTGGTATATTATAATGGGAAATTGTTCTCAATAACTCCTGCTTTGCTTTTGATATTTCCCAGGGACTTGCATTTGGCTAATGCCCTAGAGCATTTAATACTATTTTCAAAGAAAATTTTTAAATGTTTGTGAAAATAATAAGACCAAAGTTAAAGCTAATGTAAAATAAAAGAACCATTTCAGGTGGGGCTGGGAGTGAAATACAAATACCGGTAGATTTCTGCTTATAAATAGATAGATGATAGATAGATAGATAGATAGATAGATAGATAGATAGATAGATACATACATACATACATACATACATACATACATACATACATAAAATAAGGACTGATTTATTAAAACACATTTGCTATTTAGCTATAAAAAGTACTTATGAGTTGGTCTAAGAACAGCAGATGCTTAGGAAAAATGAAGCCACTTTCCCTTTTTCTAAGTCTGCAAGAAGATCCATGTACAACCTGGATTAAGTCCATGAGACAGAAAATATTGAGATTTTCAGGACTCTAGGATAATACGTGAAAATAAAATTTGTAATAAAAGCACCAAAGTACTAATTATTCAATCAACACATAACATGCAGCTTACATAAAAATATTTATTTTTGGAAAATTATCCAGCTTGATTTATTAGTCTGTTCCTTTGGGGTTTAAATGCTTATGTCATTTCAATACTTGCCTTTACATGGGTCACTGAAGAATGTTAATTCTTCTTCAACCAATTTTATAGGTTATTTATCTCATGATTAACTCTTAATTGATTTCTTAGCTCTAGTTTCTTACTTATTCAATCTATTCCCCACAATTGCTGCCAAAAATGATAAAGATGCAAATCCTAAAATATGATTATGTCCCTGCTCAGATTAAAATTCTTCAGTATTTCATATCTACAAAGGAGGGAGGAAAAGAGTTTGAACTTATTAGCATGATATTCATATCCTGTCAAAATAAGGACCCCCACCTACTTTTCAAATGTTTTCATGGACTACCCCCTCACCTAAAAACAGCATCTATTTTATGCCATTTGACAGTCCACTTTAGTATTGGTATGGCAAAACCAAACCAGTCTGAGAGGTGGTGAAAGAGAAAAATCCTTGTGACATACCATTTTCTAGAACCTAACAAGAAAAGAGAGACTCCAGTCAAAAATCAAACACAAAGCCCAACATGAGTTGATGAGGAGACTAGGCAAAAAGATGAGGATGAATCTGTGGGAGGGTAAAAATTCATGTAGGGTCAGAATTGGAATATACTTATTTTTGGGGTTATTATTATTACTACTGCAATTCTAACTGACTTTTATTCTATTAGCTGGTCTCACCAGGACACAAACTTGAAACAACCTAGTATGCTTTCTCACCGCTCTTTGTTATAGACTATGTATAACCATTGTTCCCCATGCCTGCATGAATTAGCTTTTCCAGTCACTCTAGGGATTTTAATTCTTAAAAGTAACTAGAGTCTTCTTATTAAAAGACTTTCAAGAATTAAAGAGGTCAGTCCAGTTGCAAAGCAGGTCATAGGCATGGTGGCATCAGAAAAGAGTTAGCTAGTGGGCAGAATGCGAGGGAAGTTGTCATCATCAGCCTTCTAAGGACTCATGATTGTTAGCTTCTTGTCTTGGGGATACTTTCATGGGATCCTTGGAGTTCTCCTGCTGAAAACCTTAGACTGCAGTGAATTTTATGAGTGATAATCTTTACCTGAAAGCCACTTAGAACTGTCTATCTCACCCCCTGGACTTCTCAAAGCCCACCTCACTGCTGGGGGACACAGCATAGCCCCATATGTTCTTCTTGGGGAGGGTCTCTTTGGGGTTGAGTCAGAGTGGCTTGTTTATCACAGGATCTACACCTAGAAACAGAGAAGTGAGCCCATTTACCATGTTATAGGTGGAGAAATATCTCACTTCCCATACTGCTCTCTTTTTCTTTTGTTAGAAAAAAACAAAGCCTTTCTTTCACCTTATTCCCTGCCCCAGTCTTTCATCTTTATATTTTTTCCAGCATCCATCACAGGCCAGTTCCTGTGTTCCCCAGATTCCTAGAGACACATTTTAAGCTCCCTTATTATTCTCTTTTCAATTTGTTACAGAAAAATACTCAACACATTTCCCCAAAGAAATGTTCTCTTGATTTTTTTCAAACCCGTCCTTTTATATAGTTAGAGGGAGTGATAGATGACCTAATCGTGGCAGAACTGGCTTGGAGCCAGTACTGTTCTACTCTTAGTGAGATAATTTAGACCCTCACTTTAGACTCTGTAGATATGTGGTGTCTACTATTTTGTTCTTGTTCTTTTTCTTTGCATCTCTGCCCAAATTCCAGAGCAACAGAAAGAGTTACGTTTTGATTCTATAACACTCTGATGGCTACCGTGGCTCCTCTTTTGAAGTTCCCTGCTTCTGTTTTTTCGGATGGGCCCAGACCTTTGTGCCTGGCACGTGCTAAATACTTTCAGGCTGTTGTTAGTTGCTTACATGGTTCCTTCTGCCTGGGATGTTTTTTCCCACCTTGAGGAAACTTTCTGTCTTCTAAGACTTGGCTAAAATAGTGTCTCCTTTATACACCCTTTCTGCGCTCCCTTGGTCATAATCAGTCCTAACAGCTGTGTTTATCTCATATTTAGGACTCACCTAATGAAAAGTTGAAGCTTTAGAGTAAGACAAACCTGCATTTAAATTTGAGCTCAGCATTTTACTAGCTCTGCATGACCTCAAACAGAATCATCTCTCTGATTCTGTTCATCTGTATGAATAAAGGAAAACGACCTCTTCTGCTATTTGTGGTTATGTAAATATTCAAATAAATAGGTTATATAAAGTTCATAGTACAATTTCTTAATATGACCAGTACTCAATACAATAGGTTAGTACTAAATATGATAATTAGATGCTAAATACTGTGAATGGTACTGCTACTTTGATCCCTAGTATTTCCTATACTTCTGTTATCACAATTTAAAGAAATAAAATAATATGAACACAGAAAAGAAGTTTAATGCTACTTGTCTAGCTGAAGTTTGCTCATTTCCATTAGCCAGCCACTAGACTAGATTCTTTACATATGCCATACAGTTTGATTCTCCCAACTTCCCTATCAGGTAAGTGTAATTATCTGTTTTTGACAGATGAGGAAACTAAGGTTCAGAGGGATGAAGTAACTTGCCTAAGTTCCCACAGCTAGCAACAGAAAAAGCCAGAAAGAAAAATCTGGGTCTGCCGCTCATCAAAGCTTGTGTGTGTAGTGCTTATGTTACACAGCAGAGTCCTCAGGCTCTTAACTTTTACTTGCTTGCTGTCAGCACCTGCTCTAGTGCTTTCTGTGCCTATTAATTTCTGTGCATCTCTAAGTCCAATGTGATTTCTTTATTTTTTTTAATTTATTTTTTGTTTGTTTGTTTGTTTGTTTGTTTTACAGAGAGAGAGAGAAGGGGGAGGTCCCAGAGCAGTCTCTATAGTTGTATATCATTAGTTTTCAATATAGTTTCATTCCAAAGGTGGGCACGGGGCTGTGCAGGGCAGGAACAGGGCCAGGGGCCTCCCACATGGGCCCCATCAAGAACTGAACTGGGGCACACCCAAGTTCAGCATATGGGTCCGTGCGGGTGGGGCTGAGATTCGATCCTCAGACCCTGGGACTTCAAAGCAAGTGTTCAAACCACTGAGCCATCCCGGCATCCCTCCAATGTGATTTCAATTCTGCAAAAATTATCTGCTACAAAATACCATTCAGAATTCCCACGGGTGCCCTTTGCATGTATGAAAGAATCTTTGCAAAGCCTTTCTGGTTGTGGGCAGAGGATTCCGTGAATGAGCATCTCCCTTCTACTTCCCTGTCTCCAGAAGCCTTTATAGTGGCTATCTGGGTCTCCCTATCAAATTGACTGTTCCTTACCGAACCTGGAACATTAGATGAACAGGTTGAGCCCAGCCGGCTATTACTGTTAAATTATATCATGCTTACTTAATATGTATGACACATCTTCGCAGGAAACCTGAAGTGCAGAGTCTTATTAATTTCCCTTCAGTGTTCCAGTTTTGTCACTGGCATAGTTTCTTTCCAACTGTGAAAGGTACAAGTACAGCATTTTCAAGTACAAAGTCTGAGCAAGAGTGTGTGAGGTGGATGACTCCAACTGTCCTGTTATTCCCGTTCTTGGCATAGTACAGTCTTGTTACCACTATACACTTCACAGATGTCCCAGACTCTTTGGAGCTCTACTGCAACGTAGGAGACAGGGGCAGCCTGCTCTGAACCAGAGGCCCCCTGTTTCTCCACAGATACGTGAGTTGCATTTTCGTGCAGTTTTTTTCCTTTGCCAGGGTGTTGCTTGCTGTCGGCTTGAAATGACCCAGAAATCCCCAAAGATTGCATGCAGTTCATTTTAATTTCAGGTAGATCAAGAAACTTGGCAGGGACATTTTTCCTCTCTTTATGTGGATCAATTTAGGGACTCAGAGAAATAACAAATGGTTCATCTGAGTTCTCATAAAAAAATTGAAGATTTATTGGCAGGTTATAAAATAAATGCAGGGGCTGGCTTGTTGGTAGCTCTGAGATGTACTAACTTAAAAGCCACTGAAGCTTTGTATTTCCTGCTAATAATTTCTGTATGTAATACTCCCACTACTAAAGATTTTATTAATATTTTTGGTTTTTCTTCTCAATTTTGAGTAGGTGTAAATGTGGGGAATAATTAAGAGCCTTGAGGAACATTAACATAGAAATATCTATAATTGAAGGGAAGATAGACTGGTATTATACAGAGTAGTAGTAGTGTGTGTGTGTGTGTGTGTGTGTGTATTAGTATTATATATTTTACATATTATATATATTATATGTACCAATTATTCTATAAATATAAATATTTATATTTATATTTATCTATATAAATATATATATATAAATATAAATATCTATATAAATATCTATATAAATATCTATATAAATATATACATTAGTAATTTTTCTAAATAATAACAAGCTATCTTTCCCTTTCTTTCTCTCCTTCTCCCTTTATTTCCATTTATTATCTATCTTTCTGTCTATCTATCTACCTACCTACCTATCACTATCTACCTATCAACTATCATATCAATTTCAGTTATATATCTATCTATACATACACATCTATATCTACACCTACCTATACCTATATCATCTATCTATATCTGTCTATCGTCTCTCTCTCCCTCTTCTCTACCTATGTCATCTATCCATCTCCATTCTATTTGCCTGTAGAGTTTCTTATTCATTCTCTAATAAAGACACAAGTGGAATAGCACCTTTTCATATAACTTCTTCAGTCCTCTCAAGCTGTCCCTGTCTGTTTTATACTCCTCTGATACTTTTCACAGGCAAATAGCTTCTTCAGTTTATTATACAATAATTATCTATTTACTGGTCTGTGCACTTCCCTAACCTGAGTCTCCTGAAGGGTAGGGACTGTGTTTTGTACTTGGCTTTCCCAACACATGGTAGGAGCTCAATAACTATTAATATATTAATATATCCCTTCATAAAATTAATTTGAACTTTAACAGTAGTATTATCAAGATTAAGTTGCAGTTACTTATAGTATTGTCACATACTTCAGTGTATCTCAGTTCCAAAAATATTTGGCTTCAAAAGGAATAAAACGTTAGCATAGAATTAAAATGTGTTTGGCTAATCCATTCATTTATTATTGGTATTGGACAGTAAACATAATTGTAAGTCTGTGAGATATCTTTGACTGTTCTGTGTCTGTTTTTTCTCCTATAAACTAATAATAAAACTAGTCAGCCAATTACATGAAAGTGTGGTGGTGAATAATGAATATAATTTTATGAAACTGCTTATGTTCTTGACCTGGCACTGAGTTTCCTCCATCTAAGATATGCCACATACTAATCGCAGAACTAGAGGTCAGGTACTCAAAGTTTTGCTCAGCAATTCAGATGTGGAGAGAAGTTTTTCTTCCCAGTACCACCAAGCAATGCTCTGACACCAGCAATTCAACTCAATTCTTACACTGTCGACCCTGGAGATAGTGTCAGATCCCATAGATGAAGGGCTTAGTTCTGTAAGACAGAAGAGTGGCTTGTTGGCCTTTCCACTGCCATTTGGGGTGACTTACCTGCAATCTCAGGTTAATGGCTGTCAGGAAAGCCTATCTTTCCTGGCACGGTACCATCAGGACTCGTGTGTGTCCAGGTGGCTTAGCTAGACTGTCATGAAGATTGGTTGAGACCCAAACTCATTCATTCACAGCACTCAGAATGGAGCTGCTGGGGTCCCTGGTGGAGTCTCAGTGAACATAGTGCCACCATGGAGTCCATTCATCTGTCACTGGCAGGATAGGAACTTTTATATGTCACTGGTTTCCTTGCCCAAGTAGGTAAAACAGTCCTTAGACTGCTATTTTAGTGATATATATATATATATATATATATATATATATATATATGATAAATACCACTTCTCTTCACTGCAAAGACTGTTAGCTGTTGATTTTTCTTTCTTTCTTTTTTTTTAAATTAATTTTATTGTGTTTGACTGAGACAGAGAGGGACAGAGACAGAGAGAGACAGGGAGAAGAGGGAGGGCCCAGAGCAGTCTCCATAGTTGTACATCATCAATTTTCTATGTGGTTTAGTTCCACACAGGTGGGCGGGGGCTGCTCAGAGTGGGAACTGGGTTGGGGGCCTCTGCATGAGAGGCACACCCCCTTGAGCCAGGGGTCAAACCAGGGGGGTGATGGGGGTATGAGAACTGAGCTGGGGGCCTCCCACATGGGAAGCACATTCCAGTTCAGCATATGGGTTGTCCTGGGCTGGGGCTGGGATTTGATCCTTGGTCCCCGAGGCTGCAAAGAGAGTGCTTAAACAGCTGAGCAATTCTGGCTTCCCAGGAATTGTTTCTTAAAAGAGATTATGAATCTTTGCATAAAAATATTTGAAAGGAGGATTTTTTGTTGTTGTTGTTGTTTTGTTTTTTTAATTGAACTGGGGTAGTGTCTGAGCAGATGAATGACTCAGATAGCCATTAAGAACTCTTAGTCTTTCCAAACACTGACATGATCTAAAGCTTCCTGTGAACCCCTCATTAGCACTTGGTAATTTATTTTGTGATTTCAAACACCAAATCTAAGGAAAGAAAACACTAGATGTAAGGTGGTTTTCATGTGATGCTTTTTGATTAGACATTTTGATCATTTTACCTCAGTGGCTCAGCCACTTAACGGATTTCAAAGTTACTTTAAGAGGGAGGCATATAATGAAAGGTTTACGAGGAGCCAGTTGAAGCCTACATTCTAATTACCATTGTAGCCTTGATTTCTTTGGTAAGTCTATTCCATTCTCTTTGCTTTTGTTTCTCAACAGGAAAACCTAATTTCTTAAAGGCATTCTTTGAAAAATGTATTAACCTCTATTTGTATAAAGCTTCAGAAATTGTTCTATTTTGTGAGAATGAAGTTAGAGAATGCCTTTGAAACTCCTAGTTATATAATAACTATCATTGAAAAACAATTCACTGCTGAGTGTTGTGTCCACTCATTATTTTAAAAATACACTTATTGTGTGGGAATACTGAGAATTTCTGGAAATTTGAGTCTTTCATGACCATCTTGAAGACTACCACATGTCAGAAGTGTGCAAATACGCCTTTGCCATATGCTCTTCCCTCTACCTGAAATACTCCTCTTCACCATTCTCTTGGATAACTCTTATTCACCCTTTTAGTCTTAGTACAAATGTAACCTTCTCCCCAGCCACCGCCCCACTCCCCACCGCCCCTGATCTTTAGAATATATTAATCCTCTCATTGTTCTTCTAAAGTATGTATCTTAACTCACCTCACCTTTTGGTAATTGTCTGAATAATTGCCTGATTGCCTTCATTCACACCCAGCCCCGGGGCTGTGCGAGGGAGTAGTGTTGGCTGACTGGATGTCTTGTCTGTCACTGTAACCCCAGTGTCTGGCATAGTGCCTGATATCTAACAGGTCCTTAAGTGGTCCATGGGTGAATGAATGAAAGAATGTATTTACTGAGCACTTACTATTCTCCAGGCACCAAAGTGTCAGGGGAAAAATGATAAATGAGACTTTGAGGAGACACACAGAGGAACTGACAATTAAGATGTGCCAATTGTTGCAGTGCAGGTGTGTACAAAGGGCTGAGGAAGTGCAGGCTTGAGTGTATTTGTACACATTAGGACATATTTCAGGAATCTGGATGAATAATTTTCTCATTTCAAAACTTGGAAGTTTCTGTAGTATCGAGATGAACTGAGGCATTTCATAGAATGTGCATTAAGCAAATATTTATGAGCTCTTGATGCATAGACTATAATTCCTAGGCTCTAGGAACATAAAAGTGAATGAACTTGACATAGGCGTTGCAGTTTAAAGAATGGTATTAAATGTGAAGACATGCATTTGGTTTTCTTCTGGAATTAGTGTCTCGGCTAAGCCTAAGTATGATTTAATAGTTAAAGAACAGCATTCTAATAAATAATTGTTTCTCTGATTAAACCTTAGCAACTTCTCCCTGAAAGGCTTTTGGCTTTCTTTTTCAAATAAATGAAAGTTGCTCTAAAGCAATTCATTGGTAGGAACTGACTGATAATCAATATCACAGTTCTGCCACTCTGGCTTCCTATTACCCACCAGACGCCCTCAAGAGAGGTGAGCTGGTAATACAGATGGTAAAACGGGTGCTTTCAAAAGAGCAATGTAATCTTGTGTTTTGGAAACTTGTCTAAAAGAATAGTCTTCTCTGAGAACAAATGCACTCAGCGGTTTTCTGGGCTGTGGCCTTGCTGGGTCCTGGCCAGGAGAGGCCTCCTCTGGCCTGCAGTGCCCTTACCGACCTCTTTCCTCTTTCAACATAGACCTGAGGTGTCACAGACATGCCCTACTCCTCCCTACCCTGGGGCCCACAGTGGCCATTCCTGAGAAGCAGGCACGGACTGGAAAGAAGTATGTGACTCTCCCTTGGGCACATGGTTGAGTCTGTGGAATGAATCCAGTTGGGTAGAATACCCTAGTTCCCCAAGAGAGCCGGAATCAGCATTGAAGAAAGAAATTTCCTGAGAAAATTTTCTGCAAAGAAAACATTTCTCAAACTCTCTCTCTTATTTGTAAGGTAAGGATACGTCTCTGTCTCAAAAACTCCAGTCTCAGAACATGGGAAGATTGCTCCCTGCCTACTGTGACCTCCAGGAGCACAAAGATACGATTCAGCTTCATGCATGCCACTCTGGGCTTTGGGAAGAGAGGATAACATGTTCCTCTGTGCTCTACTGCCCCACTCAACCAGCATGTCTGAGCTCCTACTGTATGCTTGGCACTGTTGGCAGCACACACCTAATAAAATCGTTACAAATGCCTGCCCTAAGAAGTTTACATTCCAACAATGGAGAGAGACAATGATCAAGATAAAAGGAAACTTCTCATGTTAGAGAGTGATGAGGGCTATGCAGAAAACAATGAAGCAGGTAGTGGATTATGAGATGTTGGGTTCAGGGGGCAGGGGAGCCATGCAGGGTGACTGTGCAGTTTTGGATAGGGTTGTCAAGGACGGGATGTATCAGAAGTGCGAGGTTAGCCAAGTGGGTATTGAGAGAATAATATGTGAGATGTGGAGAAAGTTCTAAGACCAGTGAGGAGGCTGGTGTAGCTGGAGCAGATTGAGTGTGGAGAAAAATAAAAGATGAGGCTTAGGGGCGATTGGCAGCTGGTACCTGTAGGTCATGGCCAGGCTGAGCCTTTCTTTTTTTTTTTTCTTAAAGTTTATCTTTATTGTTTTTGATAGAGAGAGAGAAGGGGGAGGGCCCAGAGCAGTCTCCATAGTTGTACATCATCAGTTTTCTACATAGTTACATTCCACAGGTGGGCATGGGGCCGCTTAGGGCAGGAACCAGGCTGGGGACTCAGTGAGAGCTGAACTGGGGTCAACCTGGGTCCACATGGGCTGGGGCCAGGGCCAGGATTCGATCCTGTAGACCCCAGGGCTGCAAGATGAGAGCTCAGCCTGCTGAGCGATCTCAGCATGGCCAGGTGGAACCTTTTATTCTGAGAGCTCTAAAGCCTTTCCAGAGTCTGAGTGCATGAGTGCTGATGCAGTAAGGTGACCAGATGTCCCTCTTTTGGTGGGACAGTCCCGATTTTTAACAATTTATCCCGTGTTCCACGGCGTTTTAAAAAAGTCCCGATTTTTGGAAAGAATGCACGACAAGCTAGGGAACAGCAAGAGATAGACCAAATTTTTAATCAAGAACCC
>PVKE010036734.1:0-16245 GCA_004027555.1 Craseonycteris thonglongyai | reverse complement strand
AAGGAGTTCCTTTTGGTTCTGCTCTAGCTTCTCAATTTTGTTGGTAAAGTACTCATTTTGCTCAGAAAATTTCTTGTTGAGGTCATTTAACTGTGTCTGGGTACTTTGCCAGCATTGAGTGAGCTCGCTGAGTGTCTTGATTAATGCAGCCCTGAATTCTGTTTCACTTAGATTTGATTCCAAGTGTGCAAGGTCCTTTACTAAAGACTGCCCCTGATCTTCTGGAGGGGCTTTGGATTCTGAGGTGTGCATTGTGTTTGATGTGGTTCTTTTTGCCTTATACATGAGTCTATTTTCCCTCTGGGGGTTTGCCTATCAGATGGGCTTCTCTTTATTTTTTCTTTTGGTCTCAGTTGTGGGAGAAGGAGATTTTGGGAGAGGGTTGGGGGACGCTGACAGCTTCTGTGTCCTGGGGCACTTCAGGTTGCTGTCTTAGCTGTTAGATAGCAGGGTAGTAAAGGTGTGGCCAGGGGTGGGGGCATGTGAGTAGGAGCTTGGGAGGGCCTGAGACACAATAGCAGATGCCTCTTTCAGCAGGGGGGCTGGTGGTTCAGTGCGGGCGGGGCGCAGGAGCTCTGGTCTTTCTCTCCTCAGCCTGGCTGCCCCTCTTTCAATTGTATCTGTAAGGCACGCCCGCAGGGCAGCACTTGGATGGGCTGGGGCTTGGCAGAGGCCCTGGTTGGCCGCGCATTCTCGCGCACAGGCAATGACACCGCGGAGACCCGGCAGGCAGCCCAGTTGCACACGCGGTCCGCAACGCCCCAGAGGCCCGGTGGGCGGGATGCCAAAAGCCCAGCTGCGTGCTCGTGAGCAGGCAGCAGCGCTGCAGCGGCCCGGTGGGCAGGGCGCCGAAAGCCCTGTAGCGCACTGGCGAGCAGGCCGCGGTGCTGCGGTGCCGCAGCGGCCTGGTGGGCAGGGCACCGAAATCTGGGGTGCACGCACGCAGCTATACGCAGCGGTGCAGTGGGCGGGGTGCCAAAAATGCTCAGTTGTCTTAACCCACACAATTATAAAAATATCTTCCTATTTATTCTTCTTATCCTAGATCACTTTTACTTTTTTCTCCAGTGTTGGATCTTAGCTATTGTTTATGAATTTGATTTTAAGCATTCCTTCACAAGCTTCTTCTGTAACCCTTGGGGTACTCCTCACCCTCCCCTTTCCTGCAGGAACCAATTCCAAACCCTTAGCTTCTTAAGTACCAAACAGCTAACTCTAGCTCTCAACTACTCCCCACCCATCCAAAGAGATTGGGAAGAGGAAAGAAAATCAGTGTTCTACTTTAAATCTCCTTCTATGGAGTCTGCTAATGACCTTGGCAACATAAAGTTATAGCTTCTAGGGAGTAAATTGTTACCTTGGAGTCTCTTTGCCCTTCTTCCCCCTTCCACCACTGACTAACCATAGCACCTTTTCCACTGAATCACTGGAATCTTTGTTCTCTTGTAAACAAACTTACCTACAGACTTATGTCTTCATAAAAATGCTTTCTTCTCCCTGCCTTGTTTGAAATATGACTATCCCCCAAAACATCCCCTTTCTTCCATCTCCTTCTCCACCTACCAAAAGCCCACAGGTATTGTTTTCATTATCTTGTGCCACTTTAAACCATTCCCTTTTTCTCCCTCATATAATCTTACTTCCTGAAATGCTTATGACTTCTAGTTATACTTCTTTTTTACTCTCCTTGTCATTGACATCTACAAATCTTCTGGATTCTTCACCTCATTCTGGGGACTTTGAAACTTAGCTTGTACTTTTCCTCCCCACCCCAATCCTGGCTATCATCTTAGGTAGTATTGGCTTCTTCATGATGAGCTATTGTTACAGTTCACCCGACAAAGAAACCAAGCAGCACTTGGGAGATAGGAGTCACAAAGCTTTATTTACGCCAGCGGGCTCAAAGGAGTGTTGTTCCAAAGTCTGAGCCCCAACTGCAGGAAGTATCAGGCATATATAAGCAGAATTTTACTTAGTTATTTTCTATGATAAGTTCTTCTTTTTCCCAGTCACATATTTTATGTTTGGCAGATGCAGGTGCCAGGAGAGTGCAGGCACTGCTGGGAGAGGCCAAGGCCACATGTGCAGGGAGTGAGCAGGCTCTAGAAGCAGGGGAGTGACGGTGTAAGGAGCAAGGAAGATCTACAGAAGCAGAGGCTTAATTGCAAGCAGTGTTACAGGGCTTTGTCCATATCACTATCACCATAGATGCTTTCAGATACCTGAAAGAATATGTCTTTCAGTCGACCTCTTGGACTCAAAAATTCTGTATCACCCATTTCCATGTCACCATGACACTATCCAGAACTGTACTGCCCTGAAATTAAACTCACTTCCATGATCTCTGTTCACAAACCTTACTCCTCTGTCTCCCTTGGGACTTGTCTCCTAGTATGCCTGCTTCTTACAGATTCACAAACCCTCAGTTCTCCTTTTCTCCAATCTATCAACCCTTGTGACTTTACCCCCTTTCCTGTTTTGCCCTCTGTCCGCAAGACCATAAGCATCTTCAGTAATTTACTAGTCCTCTTTTCCCCTCCGTTAATCACCCAAGAAATCATAACCTTGAATTAACCAAACTGTCTACCCTTCTCTGTTTCTAATTCAAAGTACCAAGCACTTGTGGAGATCACAAAATCATTACAAATTCAGACTGCACCTCTTCTGGGCTTCCAGTGCCATTGGATAATTTTTTACCTATTTGTGATCAGCTTAATTCTTTTTTTTTTTTTTTTTTTAATTTATTGTTAAATTTGATGAGGTTACATTGGTTGGTAACAATTAGACAGTTTACAGATGTACAAGTCCACCTCACATCATTCATGCATCGTATTATGTGCCCATCACTCAGTATCAGTTCCCCTTCCATCACCTTAATTCTTCATTTAAACCATTCCAAAATTCACTACTCTCAGGCCTTTTACTACATCCCGCTCTCTCCCCAACATGCAGCAAATGATACCACCTTTTCTACTTTACTGAGAAAAATCCAAACTGTTAGCTAACTATCCTTTTCTATACATACATCAGAACCTACCTTTACCTCCTTTCCTTCAGTCTCAAAACAACTTTCTCTTTTAATATTAATCTCTTTATATATTCTGATTCCAATCCTTCCTACTTCTTCAGATCAGTCCTATATTCTCTCTATAGTAACATCTGAAACTTATCCCCTAGTGATTCTTTCTCCTCAGCTCATCTTTTCTTTTTTAAAAAACACTTACTATATCCATACAATGGAATATTATTCAGCAATAAAAAGAAATGACCTATCAAGCCATATACTGAACTGGGGTGTGCTTCCCATGCAGGAGGCCCCATTTTGGTTCTCTCCCCCTTGGTTTGGCCACTGGCTTGAGGGGGCGTGCCTCCCATATGGGAGGCCCCCAGCTCAGTTTCTGCCCTGCACAGCCCCCTCCCACCATGTCAAAAACGGATGACGAACAATTATAGAAACTGCTCTGGGCCCTCCCCCTTCTCTCTGTCTCTCTGTCTCTCCCTGCCCCTGCCAAAAACAATAAGATAAATCTTAAAAAGAAAAATAAAAAAATCCATGGAACTGTACAACACAGAGTAAACTCTATGTAAACTATGGGCTTTAGGTAATAATAATAATAATAATAATAATAATGTATCCATATTGGTTCATCAATTATAGCAAATGCACCACAGTAATGTAAGCTGTTAGTAGGGGAAGCTATAGAGTGGAAAAGAGAGAGGGAGTACTCTGTACTCTCTGCTCTTCTTTTCTGTAATCCTAAAACTGCTCTAAAAAAATAGAGTATTAATCTAAATTTAAATAAATGGGTTAACATAACCCTTAGCCCATTAATCAATATTACCACTACTAATAAACTTCTATTTTTATTCATATTTTTAAAAAGTTACTTCAAAGCTTTTCATCATCCTGCATTATCCTCTAGCCATTGTCTGTCTCCATCAGTCAGTCCAAATTATTTATTGAGTATCAACCATATGTCAGACTGCGTAAATGCTAAAGGTTCAAGAAAAACAAGAGACTTGTTTGTTCTCTACCTTCAAAGAGTTGACAGACAGAGGAGGACTCATATAAATTAACAGGCAATTACAGCAGTTCCTAACTCCTTATCTTTCATTCATTTTTCAGCTTAGTCTCTGTCTGTAATCAGACTCTGTCTTATCATGTCCATGACATTGTCCTGACTAAGGTTACTAAATGACTACCTTGTTGTTAAGTTCTTCCCCAACTTTCCTGCAGATTTTAACACTTACGCTTCACTTTTTCTTATTAAAGCTCTCTTGTGCCTTGACTTTGGCTAAATAACCCTCTTCTTGTTTTTTCTTCCTGTCTCATTGCTTTTTCTTATCTCTTTGGCCATAGGTGCTGATGTTCACCAGGGCTCTATTATTGTGCCTCTTCTCCATCTTTATGTCTCCCTGGATGATCTCACGTATTCACATGGCTTTAACTACCGCCTACTTACTACCACCTCTAAATCCATCTATATATCCATGGAACTCTTGATAGGCCCCCATGTGCATGACCAAGGCTAAAGATGCCCTATAAAAAACTGTCTGTAGTTATGTTGAAGCATCTCAAAGAGTTTCCTCAATTACCACATCTACCTTCCATATCCTTTCATCTGGTATCCCCAGTTTCCATCCTTTTGTCTAGTATCTGGATCTGCTTTTTCAACCTTGTTTAACTGGTTTTTGATTGGCTTTTAATTTCAGAGTTGTTCGTGAATACTGCCTCTCAGATCATGTTGTATTGCAGTTCTAAACCAGTCCTGTCTCAGTCCTATACACAGCCAGGTCTAGTGTTTTCAGACATTACTGGTCTGGAAGGAAAGATTAGAAACTAGCTCAGATCTCTTACCTGAGCTTCAGAACTATACAAGCCTGCTTTCATTACAACTTGTATGTCCTTCAGGTATCTCCAATTCAGTCTGTCAAAAAATTCTTTAGAAACCTCAGATAATAAGCATCCTCAATACCTCACTAGTCTTTTTTTTCTTTCTTCCCCTTGTTAACCACCCAACAAATCTCCTGTTGTGTATCCTACCTATCTCAGTGAATGGTCTTACCACCTATCCAGGGGTCCAATTAGGAAATATAACATTGTTCTTAACTCTTTCCCTCTATCACTCCTTATATCCATGTTTTATCAATTTTAGCTCCCTTTTTTCGAAACTTCCCATTAATTTAAGATTTATTGTCACTACATTATTTCTCTTGTAGATTACTGAGTGGTTTCCTAACTGATCTCCCTGCTTCTCACCTTGCTAGTTTCAATATGTTCCCCATGCTGCTACCAGAAGACTTTTTCTGACACAAATCCAATTATGTCACTGCCAGCAGAAAATTGCTGTAACTCCCTACTGCGTATAAGATGCTAATGCAGGGTCTGCCTCATACCTGTCTCTCCAATTTATCTCTCATCACTTACCAGCTCCTAGTTTCAGAGAATGTGCCAGGACATTATATAGCCTCAGGGGATGCTATATAATGATTTATCTTAAATTACTGACCCCACAAACTTCCCAAAGCTTACAACTCTGTTGTTTGCCATGTCTAGGGTTTGTCTCCAGACCTGACCATACTTCCTCCTTGCTAAGACAAAGCTCCCTCTATATGGGATATAGAAAAGAGCCCATATAGTTTACTGCAAACCTCCCTTACCCCAACATAACACCAAGCAGGACAGTTGTGTCTGTACTTGACATTGGGGCCCAACCCAAGTAGTACCACAACTACAAAGAACTGGAGAAATATCCTTGAGAGTTCTGGTATGGGCTGAAGAAATCTGTTAATATCATACTCCAGGGTGGGGATAAGAGAGCCGCAGTGACAAATTAAACAAGAAAAAAAAATGTTTACCCAATGATACTAACTGAAACGGAGGATCAGAGACAGATCTATAGGAGCCAAGCTCATAACAGGAAAATGGTAGTGAATATTGGGTCCAACAATTGAGGCAAAGTCAAGGACCTTGAGAGTTAGAGGCAGGAAGGAGCCAGATATGCTGACAGATCAAATAAAATGTTTCAAAGTTAAATCTGTGAACATGTACTATGTACTAAAGGTTTCTTATTATGCAGCCTTACCTCTATTTTACAATATTCCTCTGTAGCCCCCTGTGGAGTTAAATATCACAGTGATACCAGGATTCATTTCCCTTCCCAGCTCCCAGAATCAGGCAGAGGACAGCCAGAGACAAGACTTATTCCAGACACTGTTTACTAATAGGGAAGTTACTCCCTCATATCCTCAGGTTTAATTACCATGGATTTGGGTCTTAGAAGAATGGAGACTAAAGCTGGCCTCTAGCTGGGGGATAAAGGGAGCAAGGAGGGTCTGCCATGCAGTACTTAGCTTGCCTTCTGTGGGATGGATCTTTTCTGTCCCAAGTGAATAGATGGCCCAGGTCAGAGCCACAAAGGCCTTAGAAACCGGTTGCCTCTATTTATCTTGCTCTTCTCTTCCCATCCTCCTAAGAGTTTTCATCACATTCCAGAAATTGCCCCCAAATTGACCTTCTATAAAGTATCAAGCTGCTGCTGAGAAGTTTGCTCTGACTTATGTATTCTAGGCAACAGAAAAAGTCAACTTCTCCTACAACAAACTGGCTGATCCTAAGTTTTCATTTTATGACAAGACTTTAGTGGAAGCAGTGAAAAGGGGAGACCCCCATGTGTGCTTATTTTTCCTCTCACTCTCATTATGTCATACTGTGATGTCAGAAGAGAAAGTGAAAGGTGAGAAATGGCCCCAGGCCTCATGGACTGAGAAAATGTCATAGGTGGAGTATAGGCTTGGAGGTCAGGGTGGTTTGATATCATTTATAATGGCTTAATCTAAGAAAGAACTTCCTAATAGGAAGCGTTATCCAGCAAAGGGATGGATAGTCAAGATAAGGAGTGAGCTCCTAGTCACTGAAGATATGCAAGTAGAAAACAACCTCTTGTTCTTAAAGAAGATTCAGTCATTGGATACAGGTCAAATGTGGTGCTATCTAGGGAGCTTCTGATCTTGAGACTCTGATGTTCTGTCATAGAGTCCATCTGAATTGTTTCTAAGGTCAGCTCCACTATCTCTGACAAGACATCCCTGAAAAATGAATTGAGTTGTCCTTTTGTTACTTCATAACCCATATGTCCTAGATTCTTAATAACCAAATATGACTATATCATCCATGAATTTATCCAACCTTTTTTTTTTTAGAAATAATGAGAAATGACTGATTATAAATTTAAAAGATTTTTTTTTCTTAACAAACAAGACTTAGGCAGCCAAATAAATCATGCTTTAAAGTCAATGTATTCTTTATATAATAATACTACCATTAGTAACACCTCATATTTGTATATCACTTTACAGTTTTATAAATTACTTACATTATTTCCCACAATCTTCACAACAGCCCTCTGAGGTAAGAAGAATAAGAAAAATGGTCCTAGTTTTTAAGGAAACTGAAACTAAAAGAGGTTAAATGACTTGCCTAAAATCCTGCAGCTAAGAATAGCAGAGATGAGATAAGACAAATTTCATATCTCCTGGCCCTGTGAGCTCCCACCCCATACAAGCCTCTCTGGGCCTGACATTCCAACATGTGGCTTTTACTTGAAGCATATAGGGACATGTCTTTGTTTATTGCCTTGAATGACAAAGTAGGAAACCAACAAGAAAATAGTCTTATTGTCTCAGATACATCTTATGTCTGCCCTAAAATTATACTCCCCTACCTACCTCATTCACAAGAACAAGATGCCAATGATGCATAACTGTTTTCAGAAGTTAAATTGTCCTTCAGAAGAGAAATAATCCAAAATATACCTCAGGTTGTAGTGATATTCTAAAAGAGGAGCTCAAGAGGTATCTTGAGTAATTTCAAATTGAAAGACTGATTCAACAAAGTGAGTCATTTAGCTTCCTAAGGTGAGAGTTTCAAAGTTTACAATACTCATTCATATATATCTATACATTTTTAATTGTTTATTAAACCATCAATATTATCTTATAGCAGTATTTATTTAAAGTTTGTACAGTCTTAATACAGGAGCACTTTATGCAGAACCATCTGCATGAAACTCATTCAGGAGATTTGTTAAAAATTCAACTTATTGGGCCCTCCTCCCAGATTTTGCGATTCTGGATTCAATATAATTGGGTAGGACCAGGAACCTGCATTTTTAACAAGCCCCCTGAGCTATCTGTATCTACTAAAGTTGGAGAGTAATTGCCTCCGTTGTATTCATTTGTATATATTGCATGTGCCATATACCTCTGTAATACTAAAGCAGGTCTGTGAAAGAAAGGAGAGGAAAACAAAACAAAACTGACCTGTTCTACACAACCAGTCCTTTACATCCAGACTGTGAGGAAATTTTGAAGAAAGATGTCCCCTCTTGGGCTCCATCTTTCTGTAAGCCAGTTTGGAAGACAGTGTCACTTCTGGGTGGGCTTCAGCTGCACATCTTTGTGGTGTCTGGCTGCCCTCTTCTGTCCTGCAGGTAAGCTGGTGTACCAGGCTCAGTCCCCAGATGAAGGTGCCCTGGTCACTGCTGCCAGGAACTTTGGCTTTGTGTTCCATTCTCGTACATCTGAGATCATCATGGTTGTTGAAATGGGAAAAACCAAAGTTTACCAACTGCTGGCTATTTTGGACTTCAGCAATGTGCGCAAGAGGATGTCTGTTATTGGTGGGTGCCCCTCCTAGTTGGTGCTCTTCCCTTATTTGTCTTTCACACACGTATTCACACATTGTCTTTCTCTTTAATCTACACACAAATGTTTTCTCCTACCCACAAGCCATCTCTCACAGGTATTGGGTCTCAAAAACAAACACACAGCCATTCCTACTTTCTCTGTCACATATCTTTATATATATATATATATATATATATATATATATATATATGTGTGTGTGTGTGTATATATATATACACATATATATACACACATACACACACACACACACACACACATACATACATACAGGTGGGGGCTTGCTACCACATATTAGGGCCCTTCATTAGTGTACTTGATAGTGGCTTGTAGGAACCCTCAAAGCTAAGAACAGAAAATAAATCCATAAAGCCTGAACTTGGAATAAGAGATGGGGGCAGAAACATGGGGGGAATTCATACTATCTTTTTCTCAGTTCATTTGAGTCATTCTTCATCCTTGGTCCTTACTAGGTGTGGGCCTTGGTAGAGAACTTGAACTGAGAAGACTGATTCTGCATCAGTCTTCCACAGGTGACATTGAACCCATGGAAGAACTGGCTCCATAAGGTCCTCTCTCACTCGCACTGCAGCCCTCATCACGTTACTTATCCTGTGTGGCCACTCATTGATTGTTCAGACCCTAGAGATATCAGAAACAAATGTCATGGGAATAGCCTCCTGCCATCCCTCAGTGTCCCAGACAAGTTCTCGTAACAATGGGCCTATATGGTTACTTTGCTTAATTTGCTTATCCTTAGTGAGGACACCTGAAAATCGGGTAATGTTGTTCTGCAAGGGAGCAGACACCATCATCTGTCAGCTGCTTCATCCATCCTGTAGAGCCCTCAGAGATGTGACCATGAAACATTTAGATGTAAGTGTTTACGTTGCAAGGGAGGAAAGCTGTGGGTGGTTCTGTGTGTGAATCTGTGTCCCTGTGTCTGTGTTTCTGTATAGGTGCATATTGGTATCTGTGTCTCTTTAATTGATTAAAGAATAAAAACTACCTCATTCTGTGGGATTCTCACTGACACCATTGCCAACTTCTATGTCAAGGAGTTGGATGGCACAGGATCCCAGGGGCATGACAAAGATTGCCTCTGTGGGAGCACTGACCGCAATCAGAATAGTTCTATGATTCCTGACTGGAGTTCCCATAGTGAGATCTAAAATTTGCTTCAGAATAGGGCCTGCTGGTATGGGCACTCCCCACCCCCCAGCCATGATAAGAACAGGTTAATTTTAGAGTATGGAGTACAGAGAACCAGGCCTGGACTGTATAGGGGACTGTTTGCTACTGTCTTTTGATATCTACAGGATTAGAAAGACTCTCCAAGGGTACCTCCCCACCACTACCCCACTGTACTTTCACCCTCTAGGATATAAGATTATATCACAAAGAAAGAGTGGCTCCAGTCTGCTGGCACTAAAAAGGAAAAGTAGATCTATATTCTCTGGGGTTTCTACCCTTATATCTGGATATATAGGATTGTAGACTAGGACAGGGAATGGGCTGAGGAAGAGGCAGATCAGAAAAATATTTTAAAGAAGAAATATGAGGGGGGACCCAAAAACACTGGAATTTATTTATTAAAAAAATAGTGTATTCTTACATGTTTAAACTTTAGTCACCCTCAAAGCACTCTCCATTTGATGCAATATACTTATCACGATGCTTTTTTCACTGCTCAAAACAGTTATTGAACTTACTGATTTTTATATCTTTTAGTGCTTCTGCCATTTTTTCCCTCCTCTTCAACATTGACAAAGAGTGTCCCTTTAAAGACATTTTTCATTGGGGAAACAAAAATAAGTCACTGGGGCAAGATCAGGTGACTAGGGAGGGTAGGACATGGGGGTCATGCCATTTTTGGTTGAAAACTGCTGAACACTCAGCATAGTGTGGACAGCTGTGTTGGCATGTCACAAGTTGTTCATGTAAATCACCCATCATGAAATGGGCAAATGAGTTGAGTCTCCAAAAAAAATTCACTGAAGCCAAACACAGCCTCTCACAACGCCAGCTGGTACACTGATGCAGATGAGCTCCTAGAACACTCACCTAGTGGGGGAAGCCTGTACTACAAGGGGACCACCCTCCAGAAGTAATTCTGGTTTATGTTTTTGTTTTTTCAGGTGCCCCTCATAGATTAGAGAAGGTGCTTTTTTATTAGGCCATTTAGGCTTGACTCTACATTGTCACATAGTCAGAGAAGAAATGGCTTATAAGCACATGAAAGATGTTCAATGTCATTAGCCACTGGGGAAATGCAAATCAAAACCTAAAATACTACTTCACACCACTAGGATAGCTCAAATAAAAAAATATATAGAATTGTACACCTGGAACCTATGTAATTTTCACTAACCAATGTTACCCTAGTCAATTTAACAAAAAAATGTTGAGACAAAAATAAGTTTTGGCAAAAATATAAAGAAATCTTAATCTTCATACATTACTGATGGGAATGTAAAATAATGTAGCCATTTTGGAAAATGGCCTGACCATTCCCGAGAAAGGTAGGCATTGAGCTATCATCATATGACCCAGCAATTCCACTCCAAGGTATATTCCCAAGAGAAATGAAAATATACATCTACACAAAAACTTGTACACAAATGTTTATAGCAGCATTATGCACAATAGCAAAAGTGTAGAAACCACCCAAATGCCTGTCAATGGATGAATAGATAGATAAAATGTGCTATGTCCATACAATGAATTAGTTACAGAAAGGAATGACATATTGATACATGCATGCTACAGTATGGATGAACCTTGAAAACATTGTGCTAAGTGAAAACATCAGTCACAAAAGGCCACATATTGTATGATTTCATTTACATAAAATGTCTAGAACAAGCAAATCTGTAGAAACAGGAAGTAGATTAGTGGTTGCTTGGGCCTGAGGAAAAGGGATCGAGAATGACTAACTGCTCATAGGTACAGGGTTTCTTTTGGGGATGATGAAAATCTCCTGGAATTAAAGAGTAATGATGGTTGCACAAATTTATAGGTATAATTAACAAAAAACAAAACACTGAATTGTACATTTTAAAAGGCTGAATTTTATGGTATGTACATTATATCTCAAGTGTTTTTAAAAAGTCAGTAAAGTGTCTTACACAGGATGGCTCCTGTGTCTTATAATGGTTCCCAGAGGCCACCGTACTTTTTATGGGCTAGTCTGAAAATTCTCATCTTTAACCTTCCAGAACACATGAATACGGCATATTCTCAGAGAGCATTTCCACAGACTGGCTTCAAAGGGGATTATAAAACTGTTTCAGATCTTTTGACCTGCTTCCTGCTACCAACCTAACAGATACCAATAGTGGTGCCTGACTCCACTACAGTATATTAACCACTGATGGATGATAAACACATGAGTCAAGCTCCAAAAACCCACTCATGTACAAGCAGAGCTCCAGGCCCTCTTATGATAGAGATCAATAAACAGGTCATACAAAACCAAGTGTCAGTCAGGATTTGGCCCCACAGCCCTAGTTTTCCCACCAGCAGAGAAAAGAAAAACATGAAAGTGAGAGCTAAGAAATAAATAATGTTAACACAGGCTGCTAAATTACTTGTTGAAGGAGTAAGAATCTGTCAGTATATTGTTAAGCTTGTCAAGTCCTGTTATCATTCACTATTCTTTGCAAAATCAGTTTCTGTCACATCTCTTCCTTCTTTAAAAGTCTCTAAGGTCTTCTCTCAGGCTTCTGATTCATAGTTTTGCCTGCCAACCCTACAGAGGTCTATGAGATGGCGTTCCATATCTGTGCTGCCTTATATTAATTTCACCTGACAGCTAACATCAAGCACTCAGTAATTACACAGGAAACTAAGAGCAAAATATCAAGATAATAAACTCTGTTTTTCTTTGCTCTTATAATGCCAAAATGAATTATTTTGAAGCTCATAATAAGTGATAATGTAGAATTGTTATTCACTTGCAATTCTCAATCACAAAATCTGCTTCTAATCTGCCATCTGTTGGATATGAATTCTACCCTAAACCACCCATATTCTCACTCAGCCCTCTTATGACCAAAGAGTATACTTCTGCAAGAGAACTAGCTAAGGTTAGGATCTATCAGTGGCCAAGGAGCAAAAAGATGCTAGCTTACCCAGAGAGCATTGCAGCAAGGGCCTTGCTAACACTGGTGGCTATGGCTAATCAACTGAGCCAACTACCTATAGACAAATACACACTATATGTGCTATTTGAGATTCCCATTGAATACTTGATGAAGGAAGGCAGAGAGAGGAAGATAAAATGAATATACGAAGACTGTCCAAAAAGTATGCAGCCACATAACCATTCTCATATGTTGACAATGGCTGGGTTTTCATCTGGACAGCCCTTGTATACTTGTAAAAAATAGGAATAACTTTGCTTATTTTATAACAACTCCCTTTTACCTTATCATTTCCTTCATTACCTTATTATAGACATCATTATTCTCTCTGTAGGGGGTAAGTTATTATATGAATTTTACAAGAAAGAAATCTAGAGGGATTGGTTTTTCCCAGAGTCACAGCAAATTACCTAAGTATAGATAAAAGCTAGAACGTTTTGTCTATCAGAAGTACTGTCAAACTTTACCCCCCAGCTATGCTAACCCAATCCTTAGGACATTTTGCTGAGAAAATTCAACAGATGCTTTCTGATTAGGCTAGGTATTAGCCCCATGATACTAACCATTAAACCTTTATATTGCAAGCAGATGGGTCTGTGGTATCAGTTTGCTACTCCTTTGACTCAGCGCTAACCCAGTCCAGGCTTGCTCAGAGCACACACATGTCTTCCAGGGTTTTGCCACTGAAGGCCTTCGCACCCTCATGGTGGCCTACAGAGAACTGGACAGTTCATTCTACTGCACCTGGAGCAAGAAGCACAGTGAAGCCTGCTTGTCTTTGGAGAATCGGGAAAATAAAATATCAAGTGTCTATGAAGAGGTTGAAAAAGACTTGATGGTTAGTGTGAGGTAGCCGGGCACAAACTGAGGGCATGGTGGTCAATAGACTGAGCAAGGTCTTCCAGCAAATCAGGTTCAGGTGCTCTCTGGATCCTGAAATCCAAGCTGATTCAGGATATCCTGGATCTTTGAAATCCATAAATAATAAAAAAAATACATAATTGTTATAAATTTCATCTTTCTGGCAGTGTTTTTTGTCCCGCCAACACTGTTTATAGAAACTAAGTAATCTGGAAGAAATCAGGATCTGAATAACATACAAGTTAGATAATTCAGAGCTAATTGATGAAATAATCAAGACAAAAGTATTCACTCATTCATTTGACATATTTATTAAGTGTCTCCCGTGTGCCAGGCACTGTTTTAAGCCCTGATCATATAGAAATAGATAAAACAGACCAAAAAGTAACATATAGTACCTTAGATGATAAAAGTGCTATGGGAGAAAATAAAATAAAGCCAGAAAGAAAGCTAGGGGCTATCAGCATTCGTGTGTGTGTGTGTGTGTGTGTGTGTGTGTGTGTGTGTTGGCGAGGGTAAAGCATAATTGCTATTTTAAATAGGGTGCTTAGTCTTCATTGTGAAGGTGACACCTGAGCAGAGACCCTCAAGAAGGTGTCAGGCTAAGCAGGTTTCTGGAGGATTAGCTTTCTAGACAGAAGAAATGGCAAGAGCAAAGGCCCTGAAGCAGGAGCAGGTCTAACTTGATAAATGAACAGCAAGGCAGTTAGGGTAGCTGGTATAAATGAGGACAGAAGAAAAGGACATGAGACAGAGAAGTAGTAGAGGGTCTTGATAGGCCAATAAGGATTTATAGTGAGATATGGAAAATCTTTGAAGAGTTCAACATGAGATGTGATAAAGCTTTTTATTTATTTATTTTTTAAAGATGTATTTATATTGTTTTTGACAGAGAGAGATAAAGAGACAGAGAGAAGGGAGAGGGTCCAGAACAGTCTCCATAGTTGTACATCATTCATTTTTCCACATAGTTTCATTCCACAGGTGGGCGGGGCTGCACAGGGCAGGAACTGGGCCTGTGTCTCACCCTGGTGAGAACTGAACTGGGGGCACTCCCCAGTTCAGCATATGGGTCTTCACAGGCCGCGGCTGGGATTCGATCCTTGGTCCCTGGGGCTGCAAAGTGAGTGCTTAACCCACTGAGCCATCCCAGCTTCCCCGATAAAGCTTTTTAAATGATCTCTTGGGAAGCCAGGACAGCTCACATGCAGACCCACATGCTGAAATGGGGTATGCTTCCCATGCAGGAAGCCCCCAGTTCAGCCCCTGGCTTGAGGGGGCATGCCTTCCATGCAGGAGGCCCCCAGCCCAGTTCCCTCCCTGCACTGCCCCCGCCCACCTGTGTGGAACAAAACCATGTTGAAAACTGATGACATACAACTATGGAGACTGCTCAGGGCCATCCCCCTTCTCTCTGTCTCTCTCTGTCAAAATCAATAAAATAAATCTTTAAAAATAAATAAATAAATGATCTCTCTGTCTGCCATGTTGAGATTATACTGAAGGGGAGCAAACACAGACCAATTAGAAGGTAGTTGCAGTAATACAGTATAGCAGGGGTGTCAAACTGGCGGCCCGCAGGCCACATGCAGCCCCTGAGGTAATATTTTGTGGCCCATGATGCTCTGAAATAAAATGAAAATAGAAAAAATTGTTATGAAGAAAATAGCACTTAGGGGAAATCGAGGCAATACCGTACACACAGTTCCCTCGTTAACCCTTTAACTACTGAAGACGAGTATACATGTGGCCCAGTGCCTTTCCTGAGGGCCTGTGGGCGTGTATAAACGTGCTGACTCAGTTCTGGCGACATTTGTAAATGTGATATGGCCGCGTGAATCTTGCCTGTTGCACCAAATGGCCCGTGTTTTTCATTGAGTTTGACACCCCTGCAGTAGAGAGATGATAATAACTTGAAACAGAAGTAATGGAAGTGGTGAAGAATGGTCAAATTCTATATATTTTTTTCCAAAGATCTTATTTTATTACTTGAAAGTGGGTGAGAGAGAAAAGGAGAGAGGGCCCAGAGTAGTCTCTATAGTTGTGCGTTACTAGTTGTGACATGATTTCATTCCACACAGGTAGATGTGGGGCTGCCCAGGTCAGGAACAGAAATGGGGGCCTCCCACATGGGAGGCGAGAACCTTCGCTGCCAAGCCATCCTGGCAGTTACCAGTTTTGCCGCAGTTCAGCAAATGGCTTTGCACAGGCCAGGGCCAGAAATTGAACCCCAAACCTCGTGATTACTAGGCAAGCATTCAGCTGCTGAGCTATCCCAGCATCCTCGTGTACACCTTTTTTTTTTTTAAGATTTATTTATTGTTTTTGAGAGAGAGAGAGAGAGATACAGAGTCAGAGACAGAGAGAAGGGGGAGGGCCCAGAACAGTCTCCATAGTTGCACATCATTGGTTTTTCCACATAGTTTCATTTCACAGGTGGGCTTGGGGCTGCACGGGGCAGGAACTGGGCCGGGGTCTCGCCCTGGTGAGACCCGGACTGGGGGCACTCCCCAGTTCAGCATATGGGTCCGCA
>PVKE010036733.1:0-16249 GCA_004027555.1 Craseonycteris thonglongyai | reverse complement strand
GTTAGTAGTAACCCTGCAGCACCAGGGACCAAGGATCAAATCTCAGCCCCAGCCTATGCAGACCCATGTGCTGAAACAGGGTGTGCTTCCCATATGGGAGGCCCTCAGTTTGTCCTTTTCCTGTGGTTTGGCTATAGGCTCAAGAGATGTTTCTCCAATATGGAAGGCCCAAAGCCCAGTTCCCAGCCCACACATCTTCTGCCAACCTGTGTAGAATGAAACCATGTCAAAAAACTAATAATGTTCAACTATGGAGACTGCTCGGGGTCTCCCCCTTCTCTCAGAAAACTGCTCTGGGCCCATCCATTTCTCTCTCTCTCTCCTCTCTCTCTCTCTCTCTATCTCACTCTCTGTCAAAAACAAAAAATAAATAAATATTAAAAAAAAAATTCTTACCTTTCTGCCCTCTTTTTGTACTTATATACTCACTAGTAAACGATAGGAGAGTTTCTCTTCCCCTGTCTATCACAGCCCTTTACTACTAATTAGCCACATCCACAAGCCTGCATCACCTCTCTCTTTGTCAATTCAGTCCACAAGTGCTCATTATGTCTACCTCAGGCAACTCCCCCTAGCTTCCAAGGGAACAGAAGGGAGATTCATGAGGTGCCTGCCCACTTAGTTAGGGCTACTCTGGGTACCCTTCTCCTCTAAGGGTCCCTCCCTTCTTCATGCTGCTATATTATAATCTCATTCACTGCTCCAACATAAAGATATGGTATAAAGAATTTCGCATTTCAAGGAATGAATGCCTTGTTTTATCCCCATTAGAAAAGTAGAAATATTCTGGGAGATCAGCCAGGATGTTGAAATGGCCCAGAAAACTGGATATTATATGTATGTTAAAATACAATTCTACCTCTATTTGCACTAGTTTTATATTTACTAAACACTCTCTACTTTTCATTACCCCCCTATTTTCAATGAAAGTACAAATAGTTTCTAAAACAAATTTCCAAAAACTTGTGGCACTCATTTAAGTACATTTTTAGAGGTGTTTAATACTTTTTTTCTTTGCTTATAAAATTTTATGTAGGCCTAGCTCAAAATATTCTATAGCTTGCCTTGGGAACTGTATTTTTACACACTTCAGTACTGTTCCAGTTTGATCAGGTTTCTACAGCTTGGAAAGAGAAAATATTGACCATAAAATACCAGGCAGTTTGAGAAGGTTGGAATACAATTATTCAGCAAGCATGATGGTTTTCACAAGAGCTCTTTGAGATTGTCCATTCACCCCCACACACTTTTTTTGTTTTACTGTTTTTGACAGAGATAAAGAGAGAGAGAGCGATACAGAAACAGAGAGAGAACTGAACTGGGGGCACTCCCCAGTTCAGCACATGGGTCTGCTCGGGTCAGGTCTGGGATTCAATCCTGGGTCTCTGGCACTGCAAAGTGAGAGCTTAACCCACTGAGCCATCCCAGCTCCTCCCATTCCCTTTTCACCCTTCCTACTCCCTCCCAAAGTGAGGGCAGTGAAGAGGAAAGGAGCAAGATAGGCTTAGAGGGTTTACTTTGAACCACAAGTTTTTCATTCAGCACTTTATCTGTGCCCTGACAGCCATCTTCCCCGGGGATGCTTTGGCTAACTGGGCTATGAGCCCACCTAGCCCTCCAGCCCAAGAGGATGGTGCAATCTGGTTCCCATTTTACTGGGCCTAGCCTTCTCTCTATTTTCTTTTCTCTATTTTTTTTTTAAGTCTACCTTCTGCGGAATGTTGGATTTGGCAGGGTGTGCTCTATAAAATAGTATATTGGGACCGTCAAACACTTAAGATAATTACTATTGTAAGCCTTCCAGGTTCCCATATCTGCAGTATATGAGGCCGCAGGGTGTTTCCCTGCTGTTCCACCACTTTACCTCATCCACAGCCCCTCCCGGAGCCAGCTAGTGCCAGGCACCCACTTGGTTCCTGCCAACCATTGGACAAGCAATGGACTGCTCTATGGATTTCAGATTTCAGGAGCAGGATGTAGAAAGAGGCTAAATCCAAGCCCAAGCGCCAGCACCTGCCAACCTCACCCCATGATGGTCCATGCCTGAAAATGTATTCTTCTACAACAGTAGGTGTAGCAGAAACAGTGAATTTACCACAGGGGAATCTCCTAAGGGGACAGTGAAAAAGGTTGAAGAAAGCAAAATGCAGGAGGTTGTGGAGTGCCAAGCAGGGGAAAGAAATGAAGATGCATCAGCTATGCCACTGCAACCATTGCTGGCATCTGCACTAAGGAGTTTGAAGGATCCTCCAGAGCTACCATGGCTGAAAGAGTGCCATAGAGGCTGTCACGTTGAAAACTTCTGCATGGAAGAGGAGGGATGCAAGTAGAGCCTGCTCACCACTTTCCCTTACCTTGTCCTTGGGTGCAGGGGTGCCCTGGATGCTCCATTTGCCCAAGGATAGTGAGTCACAGATCATCATCCAGACATAAAGGGCAGAGCAGTCATAGGAGATTGTGCATCATGATTGCTGCTGCTGCTAGCCAGTAAGTAAGTACTGACTCACTGTCCACCAAGTAAGTGCCACATTTCTGCCCCTGTGTCCCCAGAAGAACAAAGGGTTGTGGCACTCACAGGTGGGCACATATGGGAGGTGGAGGAAAGTGTCCTGAGGAGCAGGATGCATGTGACCACAGTGCAAAGAAAATGGTGTTATTGGGCTAGTAATGGTGATTCCTGGAGAAATTTCTTGTGCAAAAGGGCAGCATGCCTGACTTGTATGCTTCAACTTCCAGAACCCCTGGAGTGGAAAGTCTCTTTTGTCCTGGCTGCAGTCCTCTGGTAAAAATTGGGTTGTATTATGTGGTGGTGTGTGTGATAAATAGGTGCATGCAACTACCTTCCCCTGAGGCAGAATCTGTTTTGTTGATGTTTTGCTTGTTTGTTTGCTTTGGTTCACTTTGTTTTACTTTATAAGTGATGCAGTGATGATCTTAATTTTTGTTCTCAGTATCCTCTCCCTCTTACTCTGGTTTTATTTATAAAAGCAGGAGAGTTTTGCTTTGAAGTGCCTTACAGATACATGGCACACAGGTGCAAAAAAGCAAAAAAATAGTTGTGTTCATGAAGTGGAGTGTGGAATGTGCAATCACACAGGGGACATACAGGTCTGGAATACACATGTGTGTGACCTTATTCATGGAGAAATATTTCAAGTGCTATCAAAAGTTTATACTCTGACACCTCAGGTTCACCAATCTTAAGATACGAAAAGACATGTCCAGTAAGTCTACAAGGTCTTGGGTAAAGGGTAATTGAGTAGCAATATGCATATATGTGTTTCATAGACCAAGATTTGAAGCAGGTAATATGAACAAATACTTGACTTCCATGTACTTATCCCTCACTCTGTGAGATTGCAGCAGCATAGAAAACTTTAAGGGAGCTGTCAGTTTACAATTTCAACTGAAAGGGTTCACTTACACTACCAGTTGATTTGCTACTGACTTGTCTGCAAACTTAAGGAGTGTAAAGACAAAGGCTAAGAGGAAAATTCTCTGATCTTGTTTAAAAAATATTTTGACATTTTTAGTAGGTCATATCAATTGCATAGAAATATAAAAAATGAAATTTACTAGATTAGTCACATAGAAAATGCTAGGCTGTTTTGTTAGAAAAGTGTGCATTCAATGATTTATCATCCTAGATTTAACTTAAATAAAATATTCTCCTCGTAAAACAAAATTGTGGCATGTCATAATTCATGTGTGATTTTTAAGAAAAAAGATGGGAAGAGAGGACACATAGGCTTTGCTTTATTTATTTGTGGAGGAAGCTGCTGTCTTTCTGAAGCTATAAAAGACTTATGTAAGTGAAAGTAAAAATGACTTAGATTCTAAAGTATACTTTCCACCCTCTGTTTCTTTTTTAATTATTCTTTAAGATATTTAAGTCTTCATTAAGTTTCAAAAATTGTGTGGTGCTTACAGACATCAACATGTATACAAGAAATCCCTTGAGAATTTAGTGATCTCTGATACAGATGTTAGCCTTCTTCCTCTTGGCTTGGTAGTAGATATTGTAAAATTAGGTCTTGAAATAAAATAATTTTATTGAACTGTTGGAAAGTTTCTTGGTTGGATAGCCTCCTTTAGTATTTCTTGGAGTGCCGGTTTTGAGCTGGAGAATTCCCTCAGCTTCTGTATATCTGTAAAGGCCTTGATTCCCCCTTCATATCTAAAGGTTAATTTTGCTGAATAGTTAATTCTTGGCTGGAAATTTCTCTCTTTTAATATTTTGAAGATTGGGCTCCTCTCCCTCCTGGCTTGCAGAGTTTCTGCTGAGAAGTCTGGTGACAGCCTGATAGGTTTTCCTTTGAAAGTTATGTTTTGTTTTTCCCTGGCAGCCATGAGGACTTTTCCTTTGTCGTTGATTTTTGTCATCTTCAGAACAATGTGCCTTGGAGAAGATCTGCTAGGGTCTAGGAAGTTAGGGCTTCTGATTTCCTTTTGGATTTGGGGCTGTAATTCCTTCCACAGGTTAGGGAAATTTTCATCCACTATTTGTTTCACTAGACTCTGAGAAGATTTCATCTCTCTTCCTTCTGATACCCCAATTATTCTAATATTGTTTTTTCTGATGGAGTCAGAGAGTTCTTGTAGGGCTCCTTCATTTCTCTTGATTGTCCTTTCCCTTCCTTCTTCCCTCTGTGACATTTCCATTATTGTATCTTCAATTTCACTCATCCTTTCCTCTAGCTGGTCAGCCCTGTTTCCTATGCTGGTCAGTTCTTTTTTCTGCTCTCCCATGATGCCTTTCATTTCACGGAGTTCCTTTTGGTTCTGCTCTAGCTTCTCAGTTTTGTTGTTAAAGTACTCATTTTGCTCAAAAAATTTCTTGTTGAGGTCATTTAACTGTGTCTGGGTACTTTGCCATCACTGAGTGAGCTCTCTGAGTGTCTTGATTAATGCAGCCCTGAATTCTGTTTCACTTAGATTTGATTCGAAGTGTGCAAGGTCCTTTACTAAAGACTGCCCCTGATCTTCTGGAGGGGCTTTGGATTCTGAGGTGTGCATTGTATTTGATGTGGTTCTTTTTGCTTTACGCATGAGTCTGTTTCCCCTCTGGTGGTTTGCCTAGCAGATGTGATTCTCTTTATTTTTTCTTTTGGGCTCAGTTGTGGGAGGAGATTTTGGGAGAGGGTTTGGGGAAGCAGACAGCTTCTGTGTCCTGGGGCACTTCAGGTTGCTGTCTTAGCTGTTAGGTAGCAGGGAAATAAAGGTGTGGCCAGGGGTGGGGGCATGTGAGTAGGAGCTAGGGTGGGCCTGAGACACAATAGCAGATTCCTCTTTCAGCAGGGGGGCTGGTGGTTCAGTGGGGGCAGGGCGCAGGAGCTCTGGTCTTTCCTCCTCCTGGCTGCCCCTCCTTCAATTGTATCTGTAAGGCACGCCCGCAGGACAGCACTTGGATGGGCTGGGGCTTGGCAGAGGTCCTGGTTGGCTGCTCAGTCCCGTGCACAGGCAATGACACCGCGAAGACCTGGCAGGCAGCCCAGTTGCGTGCGCGGTCCGCAACACCCCAGAGGCCCGGTGGGCAGGACACCAAAAGCCCAGCTGCGTGCTCGCGAGCAGGCAGCAGCACTGCAGCGGCCCGGTGGGCAGGGTGCCGAAAGCCGGTCCCGTGCACAGGCAGCGGTGCTGCGGCGGCCTGGCGAGCAGGGTGCCAAAAGCCCTGTAGTGCACCAGTGAGCAGGCAGCAGCGCTGCAGGGCAGCCCTGAGGGTGGTGCACTGAAAGTCCAGTGCGCGCACGCAGTGATGCGCAGCGGCCCAGTGGGCGGGGCGCCAAAAGTCCAGCCGCGCACTTCCGCGCAGGCAGAGTCACCGCAGCGGCCTGGTGAGCGGGGCACCAAAAGCCCAACTGCGCACTGGCAAGCAAGCAGCAGTGTCGCTGCGGCCCAGTGTGCGGGGCACCGAAAGCCCAATTGCACACTGGCAGCGGCGCCCCGGAAGCCCAGTGGGTGGGGCGCCGAAAGCCCTGCGCGCACAGGCCGTAGCTTGGGCGGCAGCTGCTCTATGCTCCCGGCTCTGTTGAGACCACCGGATTCACTCCAAGCACGTCCAATGCAGCTATGCCCACTCAAGCCCCAGCCCTCACTCCAAGAGCCCTGTCCTCAGAAGGCGCTCCCTCACAGTCAATCTCCTCCGTAAATCAGGGTTGCTGAGCTGTTGTGGGCTGGTGCCCTGCTCTCACCCCACCCGCTGGGAAGTGCAGCCACCCTGCTCCACAGTCCCTGTTCCACTTTAGGCTCTGTGATCTGATTAGGGCACTGTATGCTGTCCCTTGAGTTTGGATGTTAAATTGTCCATGGTCTTGTGGGGATTCCACGCTCCCTAGGTCTCAGCTTCCAGCCCGCCCTCGATCCAGCTCCACTTTGACCATAGTCCCCCAATCCCCCTTTGTTTTTGCCAGCCCCAGGCCACGCTCCGAGCCTCTGTCCCCGAACCGCTGCTTCCCTTTTCCTCTCCCACTCTCCCCTTTTTTCTCTAACGTTTGTGTGTTGTTCCGTGTTGTGTGGTTCTCTTAGTTGAGGTTTCTTCTCATGGTTTCCCCTGTGGATTCCCCTCTGTTCACAAGGCCCTTCCCAGGCAGTTATTGGCATTCTCCTCTCATGCTGCCATCTTGGATCTTCCAGATTTCTTTTTGATGTTTAAGGCCAGGAGAAAGAGTGAGACAGAGACAAAGACAGAGACAAAGAAAGTAGGAGAGAAAGAAATAAAGACAGAAACAGAAAGAGAGAGAGAGACTAAGAGAAGAATAAGTGCCCAGAGCAGGTTCCATAGTTGTCTGTCATCAGTCCTGGGCAGAGTTTCATTCCATGTTTGGGCTTGGGGCCAACCAGGTCTGAAAGAAGGCCAAAGACCTTTCACATGGAAGATGCACACCCTCAGCCAAGGGCTTTTTACACAAGAGGCCCATCTCAGACGGGGGCTGAACCAACATATTTCCACCTGGCTTGCTCGCAACTAGAGGGTACTGAAATGGAGTGGGAAGCACAGCCTGGTTTAGCATATGGGACATCATTAGCTGTGGTCATGATTGGCAGTTTATTGTCAGACCCAGCTACTACAAAGCAATTGCTCAACCCCTGAATCAATCCTCCTTAACCTAGTGTTTACCGTAAGTAAAAAGTAAGTGCTGTGCCCTGAGTTGGAAAAAGATCCTTGGACATGGAGACAAGGCTGGGATAATCAAGACATACTCTCTTTCTAAAGATATAGCTGTCAGAATTCTTTTCAGGAAAGTGGGGTGCCTTCAGGGGTCAACCTGTTACAAGGGTGCAATGCCTGATCATTTTTTCAGGCTTAGATATAGATCAAGGTGAATCATGTAGGTTCCTTCTCTTGTATATATAGTTCATTCCCCTTCTGTTTCTCTTAGTGTTTAATTTTACTGCAGATTTTTTCAGCATGCCAAGTGGAACCACACAGAGAACAGCACAGGAGAGGCTCTGAGTTAAAAGATGTAAGCACTCCTCAGTAATGGCTATCTGACCTCAATGCTTGGAGCTTAATAATTGAATGCTGATGGAGTCTTCTTGCTATCCATATTAACCAGGGCATAGCCTTGTTTTGAAAGAAGGCCGCCTCAGAACTATCTTACCAGGTATATTACAGAATACAGGACAACACATTGAAAATTACACAAGGAATGGTTGGGTCTTGTGGCCCTGTAGGTAGTAAACACCTCTGGCTGTGTTAAGGTAAAGACCCCTACTCCATCCTCAAAGCCCTGATTCCAGCTCTTCTTCAAGTGTATATGGTTTTGACCTGTCTTGCTAACTGAGTGAAGTTTCCTACTCTTGAACACTAATAATTCAATAGTCTAAAGGTGGTTCATGTTTGGATCCAGGCTGTAAAGATTAACAATAAATGGTGGTGGTGAGCCATATGATTCACTGTGAGAGAGTAAAGAAATCATAGATTAGCCGAATGGGACAATTGGACACAAGACAAATTGCCTAGAGGGGAGAGGGAGAATTCGGGGAAAGAAAATGTTGGTTTTCAAAGCAAAGAATATGAAGAAAGAGAAACAGAATAATCAGAAGCTGGATCACTTCGAAAGTTCTGAATGGACAAAGCCAAATGGCTGGAGAAGCCAGGATGGCCCAGTGGGTTAGAGCTCACTTTGCAGCTCTGGGGACCAGGGATCAAATCCCGGCCCCAGCTCATGCGGACCCATATGCTGAACTGGGGAGCTCCCCTAGTTCAGTTCTCTCTCGGTCTCTGTATCTCTCTCTCTCTCTCTCTCTCTCTCTGTCAAAAATAAATAAAAATATTTTAAATTTTTTTAAAAAAATAGCCAAAGGGCAGAAACACAGGGCCACAATTAAGTGGGAGGTCCAATGATACTCAGAGAGAAAAATAGCATAGCTGTGGTGAAGACAGTTTAAAAAGAAGAGAAGTTCGGTGGCAGTGGATTAGAGCAGAGGTATAATGAAGTGATTGTTATCAAGACAAAAGTGTAGCTCTGAAAGAAAGGAAAGACAAGGCAGTAGAATAGGCATAGGACAGAGCTAAAATGAGAGCATGTTATCAACCCAATGGACAGCAGCTATACTTAAATGAGAGCTAGTCCTCCACACACACAAACACACAAACGCACACACACACAAACACAGAAAAGATATCCGGCCATGCACATGGGCCAGTGATATAGCCTAGGGTGAGTGAATACACTTCAACTAACTCTGCACTTCAAGAGTACCCAGACAGGGGCTTTCCCTGCCCAGGGTCACAGGAGTGAAGTTTTTCACAGGAGTAAAACCTGAGGATGCTGACTGTGCAAAATCTCATAGCGTCAAAAGGTGGGCAGGGAAAAGGTAATCCATTAACCATGCAATCAGATACCGTCTCATGAAGGAATTTGATAATAAGTGGGACTTTCAATTTCAGAGCACAGGTCCAGTTTCAACTCAGCAGCTACACCGGTGCCCTTGCTTTGGTCACTGTGCTGATTTTCCAGCGATGAGTGGATGTGCCCACACACTTAATCACGTGAAAGATTCACACATAAAAAACACATGTTAAAACATATTGTGGCTGTCATGGACATTATTTGGCAGACACATGAGCAAAGATATTTATGCTATTATACATACCTACATGTGTCCATGCACATTTCTGTCACACAACCACACAGCCACACAGCCCAGAATCAGAAAGCAAACAAATGCAGCTGGCAGGTTTCTTGATTTCGGAGCTCAACCCTCAGAAACAAGGCTATCAATAAACCCATTCTATCCACAGTCTACAAATTATGACAGACCTGGCTATCCTGATGTCATGAGAACAGAGAAAAACCTGCATAGACTGGCATTTCCTTCAGCCTGTCAATGAGAATGCAGGACTTCAGTGCATGTGTTGTTTGTCTGGATCCTGGTTGGTCTCCACATGGTTCTGGCTCATCTTGGTTTCAATAAAAAAAAACAAAAAAAAAACTGCTAGTGTGCCGAGCATTATGTGTAAAGACAATGTTATGCAGGGTCAAACTGTACTTTCTAAGACATAGGACAAAAAAAATCATAATAATTTGGCAGTGTATAGACGTATTGTAAATTTTCAAAATCTATCGCTTTAAGTTCTGTTGAGTTTGGCATTTAAATTTAGCTGTAAAGTAACTAATTTTTTTATTTCTGCTGTATTTATTGCTGTCCTTTTCTATCAACTTTAGGAACCCTTTATATATTGGCTTCAACACCTCTCTTTACCTCAGAATTGAATGCCTTCATTACCCATTGAGAGAAGAA
Organism: Craseonycteris thonglongyai; assembly: GCA_004027555.1. Classification (NCBI taxonomy): domain Eukaryota; kingdom Metazoa; phylum Chordata; class Mammalia; order Chiroptera; family Craseonycteridae; genus Craseonycteris; species Craseonycteris thonglongyai. The sequence goes on along the minus strand of PVKE010036733.1, from coordinate 6,502 downwards.
GTAGCACTTAACATTTATATCAGATTATTACCCAGAGTTATTCCAAGTTATTTTAGATATAAATAGGAACAAAGCCAAGAGTCGTGTTCTTTCTTACCTTGCTTCTAAATTGTGTGTACTAAGGACCGAAGACTAGTTAGACAGTTCTCAGCAGTACTTTATGGCATTTCTCTGTAGCTCAGAGATTCCTGACACAGCTCATTTCAGTATTTTGAAAAACATGTGAAAACAACATATGCACCACACTTTCATTAGAAAATGACCAACACCGTTACTTCTGGATTTGAAAAAAATCTCAACTGAAGGAAGTATATGAAGCAACACGTTTCAGTTAGCTTCTTTTTTCTTACAGATTTACTTTTACTGTTTAAGGTTGAGAGAGCGAGAGCAAGAGAGAGAGAGAGAGAGAGAGAGAGAGAGAGAGAGAGAGAGAGATACTGAGACAGACACAGACAGAGACAAAGAGAGAAAAAAAAAGACAGGAACAGAGAGAGAGACTAAAACAATAAATAAGAAGTGCCCTGAACAGGCTCCATAGTTGTCTGTCATCAATCCTGGACAGAGAGAGTTTTATTTTGTCATTGAGCATGGGGCTGACCAGGTCTGAGAAAAGGCCAGAGACCTCCCATATGGAAGATTCACACCCGCAGCCAAGGGCTTTCCAGAGGAGAGTCCCAACTCAGACGGGGGCTGACCCAACAAATTTGCACCTGGAAATCTCACAACTGAAGGGTTCTGAAATGGAGTGGAAAGCACAGCCTGGTTTAGCATATCGGACATCATGGGCCATGTTCAGAGTTGGCACTCTATTGTTGAACCCAAGGAATACTAAGCAATTGGTCAATCCCTGAGTCATCACAGCTTTTCCCAGTGAGAGTGTTTACTGAGAGAAAAAATGTAAGTGATGTTCCCTGAGTAGGGAAAAGATCCTTGGACATGGAGAAAAGGTTGGGATACTCAAGACACACTCTCTTTCTAAACACATAGCTGTCAGAATTCTTTTCAGGAAAATGGGTTGCCTTCAGAAGTCAAACTGATATTAGGGTGCAATGCCTTGTATTGTTTTCAGGCTCAGATATGCATCAAGGTGAATCATGTAGTTTCCTCTTTTTGGATATACAGTTCATTTCCCATCTGTTTCTGTTAGTGTGTAATTTTTTTGCGGTGTCCTCAGCATGCCAAGTAGAACTGCACAGAGAACAACACAGGAGAGGCTCTGAGTTCAAGAATGTAAGCACTACTCAGTAATGGCTATCTGACCTCAATGCTTGAAGTTTAATAATTGAATGCTGATGGAGACTTCTTGCTATCCAGGTTAACTGGGGCACAGCCTTGTCCAGAATGAAGGCAGCCTCAGACCTATCTTACCGGGGATATTACAGAATACAGAACAGCACATTGAAAACTAGACAAGAAACAGTGGGGTCTTGTGGCTCTGTAGGTAGTAAATGCCTCTGGCTGTGTTAAGGTAAAGACCCCTACTTTATCCCCAAAGTCCTGGATTAAGCTCTTTCATCTAGTGGATATGGATTTTAGCTGTCTCGCTAACTGAGTGAGGCTTTCTTATAGTGAGCACTAATACTTTAATAGCCTAAAGATGGCTCATGTTTGGATGCAGGCTGTAATTATTAGGAATAAATGGTGGTGGTGCACTATATTATACACTGTTAGAGAGCAAAAAGAATCATGGGGTGGCAAAATGGGACAATTGGATACAAGAAAAAATTATCTGATGGGGAAAGAAAAAATTTGGAGATAGAAAATGATTATTTTCAGGGAAAGCTGGGATGGCTCAGCAGATTAAGCGCTTCCTTTGGAGCCCCGGAGACCAAGGATCGAATCCCGGCGCCAGCCCATGTGGACCCACATGCTGAACTGGGGTGTGCCCCCAGTTCAGTTCTTGCCGGGACCTATGTGGGAGGCTCCGGGCCCAGTTCCTGCCCTGCGCAGCCCTGTGCCCACCTGTGGAGTGAAACTATATGGAAAACTAATGTCAACTATGGAGACTGCACTGGGCCCTCCCCCTTCTCTCTGCTTCTCTCTGTCTTTGTTTCTCTCTGTCAAAAATCAATAAAATAAATCTTAAAAAAAAACGAAAATAATTATTTTCAAAACAAAAAATACAAAGATAGAGAAATAGAAATATAAGGGGCTGGATCACATCAAGCCCTCCATGCGGCCATGCACATCCTGCAGGTTCGCTGTCTCCCCCAGCATGGTGGGGCTGCATGGGCTGAGCTATGGGTTGCTGAGTCCTGAGTCTGCTTTTGGTTGCAGAATCGAGTCAACCAGGCAATGTTAGAGAATGTGCCGCTAGATCATTGCATACAGAAGCTGAAACATCGAATCAGCCAGCTCGCAGGAGATAGAGGCAGCACACAAGGGTGGGAATAAACAGGCAGGGATTAAGTGTGGTGGATGGAGTGTTTAGGCAGCTGAGCCCTATTCATGTTACCTCCCTCCTCAAAGGCCAATACAGGGCACACGTGCTGAGAGCTGGGCTGAGGAAGAGGTCTTGGGAACAGCAGTCTGTTAGCCGGCTGTCTCAAGATATAGCAGAATTGAAGGTTGAAGCCCTGAAATATCTGCAGGTGTGGATGGGGGCACAAATGGGAGTGCTCAGTTTCTCTTTCTCCAGGTGAAGCTCTGAATGCTGGGGGAGCTGGTCTTATCTCTGGTGGATAAAAAGAACATGGATAGAGAGTTCCTGGGAGCTGTTAAGAACCTTGTTGTTCTGCCTACCACAGCTTCCCATAACCCTCAGGAGACTGGTACTGCTGATAGCCATATTGGTGAGTAGAGCTTTCTGGCAAGGCAGGTGATGGGGCAAGTTCTGGGGCTTGCACATGGCTCAGAGGCCTGTCCTTTTTTCTCCCAAGTGCCTGTGGAGTTGAACCTGGCTCACAGCATAGAGCCTGACCAAGAAGAGACCCTATTGTGCCTGGACACCTCAGAGTGCCCAAACGCTCAGCAGACCATGCAGATGCATCCAGATCAGACCCCCCCCCCAGCTTTCAGATGTCGGCAACAACCCTGCATCCCTTATTTTACTGGGGGCTTGACATTATTAGAATCATCTGATGGACTTACCACAGATAAATCCTACACCACCACTTCTGCACTTCTGCAACCCCATCGCTGTGACTACATGCAATTCCCAATTTCTATTGACCCCGTGATCTCTAGTAAGGTCCCCTAAGTATGACAACCCTTTCTCCACTGTCTCCCATTTCCTCACTGACTCTACCCCACTTAATATTAGTTCTTGTTGTTGTTTTTGGATATATTGTAAGTAAACATTATGATATTTTGTTATAAATCCTGAACATCTTATTCTCTCTCTTTCTCTCTCTTTAATGTCAGCCATCAATTCACAACCAGGAAAGAATTGGTTGCTTTTCATACTTTCCTTACTAGGACCCCCAATATTTTCAGCCCTAAGTTGCAGAGATATTGACCTATTCAGCAGATGAGCCTGTCTTGTTGGAAGATTTAGCTGGGTGCTGCCTCTGGGAGGCTGCGGGTGTATTTGGGCACAGCCTTCTAGTGCTAGTATTGACAGTGAATGGTGCCAGCACTTTCTGTAATCTTGATTAGAATACAAGGCCCCCAAAGTAAGGTAGAAACCTGCAGGAATTCTGCTTGGAGCAGTGTCTGAATGGGTGTGTGGGGGTGACACATTAAGAGTTCTGCATTTCTCTGCATTCTGCCCAGAAGAGATAAAAAAGGTGCTCAGTTGATAATAGGTTTCATCCAGATTCACATTAGCCTGGGGGAGAGTGGGGCAGCACTCAGTTTCTCAGGGGGCATTCAAGGACACATTGAAGCCTCTGGAGAGACAGACCATCCCTTTAGCCATTAGCAGGGTGGGCTAAACTGCTGGTTTACTCTTCCACTGCTCCTAGCCAGGCTACAGGAAGTATTAGACCTCTAGGTCATCCTTATAAAACACACGTCTATCAGTTTTCATGTGTACTACCTGTAGCACTGACATCCTAATGTGGTATTTTCTTACCTAGCAACAGTAACACTCACCACTGTAAATCTGCACTGTTAAGGGTCACAACCTCACTGTCAGCAGAGGACTTGCCGTCAGGGCAGACACTTAGGCGATTGTGTGACTATGAACAAGTAGTTGGACACTTGCTGGTTACTGTTCAAACTATCCTGAAATGTTTTGGTTTTTTTTTAGAGTTGGACCACCTTTGTCTCTGGGATTTAAAAGGGCTTCAAAGATTAACAGAAGTTGTATTTGGGCAATGTATCTGATTGCTTTCAGTCCTAGCCTATCTAGCTTTAAGTCTGCCTTTGCTGCTTCTTAAGCCACTCTGCAGCCTGGCAGTGATCCGTGGATCCCAGAGCTTGGAAAACCTTCTGGAAGGGGGCTGAGCTACCACAACTCATATGGTAGTTTTGGTCATCAAGAGAACAGGCTGGTCCCAACTCCACTGGGAAAGTACCAGACCACTGTTTGTTTCCCCACAAGGGCACTTCATCCCAAGATTTTTTGATATTTCTAAGGGCCCTAACTTCCTCCCCATCCCAAAACTGTTTTTAGTGAAGCTGAACCACTCCAAACCTCAGCAGGAGGCATCATCAGCCAAGGCCAATATGCACACTCAGTGCTAGGAAAGAGAAAACTTGGAAATAAGTTGCCATGGATATTGGGGCGGCTCTGAGAAAACATCCAAGGGACACACCTTCCAAATCTGTGCAGAGTGCAGGCACATTTAAACCTCTCTTGCAGTGCAGACCTGGCCTTCTTACCCCACACCTGACCCGCACCTTGAGAGAAACAAGGGCATGGTGCTGGGAAGAACCCAGGCAGTTGACCAAGGGCCTCATTTTGGGCATGGCCAAGTTAACTAACCTTCTTCTGCTGACTTTGTGGTGCCACAAACACCTGGCAGGGGTTCATAAATCTCTGAGGTTCTAGAGACTTCAGACAGAGGTCCCAGTGGAATTCTAAAAGGGACCAGAAAGCTAGGACTTGCCATCCTGGAAGCTAACGCAGTGTTATAGAGCAAGAGGTGGAGACAGAGGAGTTGACACAGCTACCCAATTTGAGCTCCATGGTGACTCTCCCAGGGAGCTGTGCCCTAGTAGTGATCTGGGTCTTGAGAGGTTCATGTGGGCCTCTCACAGTGAGAAGGGGATGCGGGATAGCAGGGCTGCAAGTTTAAGCTCCAGCCTAATTCCCTTGTCAGCCTCTAGAACTTATGTGACCACCATTACATTGTCTGAAATTTTGGCTCTGAAGCTGGGCCATGCTATGCTTCCTTCCTTTTGAAAATTGGAGGACATTCTCTACAAAACCACCCACACCCCCAGTCTCTTAGCAGGGCCACTCCCAGCTATGTACAGCCAGTAGCTCACTTCATTCTTGCTTTGGAATACCAGAATGGGCAAATGAGTTTGACATGTCCCTTTTAAGGTAATACAAAAACAAACACACAAACAAAAAAAAAACACCAAAAACTTCTTTATGCTTCTGCTATACATTATATAATTTTCTGTTAAATATTGGGATGGATTCATTAATGCATCAGTTATGTTATGTGTATATACTAGGTGCCAGGGAGAACTTTAAGTCTGTTGGATGTAACTGTAAATAAAGCAAAGTATAGTTCTTGTAAAATATCTGGGTTTTTTTGTTGTTGTTGTTGTTATTGTTGTTGTTAACTTGGGGAAGGTAGGTTGAAATGAGAAAAGGATATTGCTATCTTAATAAAATAACACCCCCAAATGCTCCTTGCTCATCTGATTTCTGAAAACGAATTGCATGGCATGATTTAACTGAGTATAAATCCTGACATTTTATTATTACAATTAGTACATTTTCTCAACTTTTGTTCAACAAATGAAATTTGTCCTTCAATAATAGTCAAGCTCTCTTGAATCTTCTTTTATAAATCAATGAATTTGAGTTACTTGAGACAAAATCTAGCAAGTGGAAAAGGACTGTTCTGCAACTTTCATTGACCGAGACCTAACAAATCAATTGATGTATATCATCACATCTATAGATAAAAAGTAACATTGTATCTCATCATGTGATATAGAAACGTTTGACAAAACAGAAAACCCATTAGTTATATATTTACAAAACACAAGGATTGAAGTAGAAGCTATGATCCATGACAGGTTTAAAAAAAAAATCTAGCCATACATGCCCCTGTTTCTCCTAATGCATGGATGAATATGTTTCAGAGAGCCCCCCATATCAGCTCTATTGTACTTAATGATGAGCACTGGGATATTTCTCTCTAACACTTGGAAGAAGGCAAGGATATCATCTTCATCAAGTTTGTTTGACATTATACTGGAAGCTCTAGCATTTGCAATATGGCAACAAGAGAAAATAAAATGATAAAGATTGGGGAAAATAAGGAAACTGGAGACTGTCACAGATTATACGATGGTCAACATAAGAACTCCTAAATTATCATCATTAACAACAACAAACCCTCCTGGAACCAAAAAGCAATTAGAATAAGGTTGT